>JASVEL010011278.1:0-25516 GCA_032618575.1 Nicotiana noctiflora | reverse complement strand
AGATTATATGCGTAGGGTATGAGCAGTTTCAATAAGACGTCTATTCTTTCTTTCAGCTACCCCATTTTGTTGAGATGTGTACGTACAAGATGTTTGATGAATAATCCTATGAGATTTCATAACGAAATGGGAAAGACAAATACTCTCGGGCATTATCACTACGAAATGTGCGAATAGAAACCCCAAATTGATTTTGAATTTCAGCGTGAAAGGTCTGAAAGATAGAAAACAACTTAGATCGATTTTTCATCAAAAATATCCATGTGCATCTAGAATAGTCATCAATGAAACTAACAAAGTAGCGGAATCCTAAGGTATAACTAACCCGACTAGGACCCCAAACATCTGAATGGACTAAAGTAAAAGGTAACTCTGCTCGATTATCAATACGTCGAGGAAAATAGGAGCGAGTATGCTTACCGAGCTGACAAAACTCACAATCTAGAGATAGACAAGTGAGATAAACCAGGTACCATTTTCTGAAGTTTTGACAAATTAGGATGTCTCAACTGTTTAAGTAATATATCTGGTGAATCAGTAACATGACAAGTTGTTGAAGGAAGATAAGATGTGAGTCCATGAGATTTAGCGAGGATAAGGTAATAAAGTCCATTTGATTCACGTCCGGTACCAATTATCCGCCCTGTACTACGTTCCTGTATAAAAACATGGTCATCAAGAAATAAAACGGCACATTTAAGTGATTTGGCTAGGCGACTAACAACTATGAGATTAAAAGGACTATTAGGGACATAAAGAACTGAATCTAAAGGTAAGGAAGGAATTGGGCTTGATTGACCTATTGCAGTTGCCGTGGTTTGAGACACATTGGCCATTGTGACTCTTGAAAGAGATTGAGAATACGAAATAGTAGTGAAAAGAGATTTGATACCAGAAATATAATCCGATGCACCTAAATCAATGACCCAAGACTCGACGAAGATTCACACTATTACCTGTCTGAACAACAGAAGCTATGTCAGAAGATGTCTGCTTACCTGCTTTGTACCGAAAAAACTCAAAATAATCCACTAACGAAACCATCTGACTATTTGAAGCATCGGTTCCATGTCGCTACAATTAATAGTAGTAAGGTTAATTTGAAATAGTGAAAATTAGTAACTCTTTTGGAAAAACTGAAGAAATTGCTGAGAAAACACTGTTTACGGCAGGAAAACAGAACACTGTTGTGCACCGAAAAACAATGTTCACTCTGGAAATAGTGTAGCTCCCAGAAAATAACTGCAGCAACAACAACAACATTCAAAGTGGTCGGAATGAAATAAAAATAGTAGGGGTAAGATTGGAATTAACAGACGACCCAACTGTTTTGAAGGAACTTTTTCAAAAAATGGCTGGAAGTCCACTTTTGAAATCACTATTCGTGCCGGAAAAATATTAAAGTGGCCGGAATTTGGTGTAACCTGGATGGGTAGACTCGGAATTGTAAGGGAAACAATCTGTCCTGAAAAGTCGTCGCCAAAAAATGGCCGGAAAGTGGCCCACACGATGTGGGAACTTCGCCGGAAAATTTTCTTCGGACAGCTACAATATCGCCGGAGATTTTCACTGGGGTTTGGTCGCCGGACAATAACAACTGTTGTGGTAGTGTTGGATTTTTTACGCAACACTGACAGAGAAAGCATACGCAAAACAACTTTGAAAGTCGCCGGAAAAAAGGGTTCCGGTGACTGATTTTACTTCCAGGAATCGCTGGAATTTATGCACAGCGATAAATCTCTCACGATAGCTCTGATACCATGTGAGAAGGCACGAGAGAAAATATGATATATTATTGTGTGTTCAATACAATACAAGAGGTCCCTATTTATAGCTATACTATACAAGGATATTCTACTCTTATTCCAATGTGGGACAAGACTACATATCTAACTAACAACATAAACCAGACCAAAAAGAGAGAACAAACAAAATCACCCAGCAATCCCACATTGACAGACAATCGATTTTCAACATGACATGGAATAGATTTTTTATTTTGAGCTATCATGACATAGAATAGAAATTGAAACAATTGTTTCATGCTTCAAAGTTTCTTCTTTTTTTTTTTTTTTGATGAAGTAATTTGCTTCATTGATGGCATCAAGAAGATGCAAAATAGTTACAAAAGAAATGAAAATTGCTAGCTCCAATACAAAAAGGCAAAAAAATCAGCTTAGTACTAAGGAGCTAACAAGGTTCAGATAGCTATCGGGAGAATCTACCGGGGCTAGATAAGCCCAACTAAATAAATACACTAGACAAAAAGCTTTGAGAAACTGGACAACAGTTGATATCCCATCGAAACACCTTCTATTCCTTTCATTCCAGATAGTCCAAGAAATGGTTACCGGTATCATCTTCCATATTTTCCTAATGGAGCTATCAACTTTCCAAAGGCTCCAGCTCTCAAAAGCTTCTTTGAAGTTTTGTGGCATGACCCATCTGAGCCCAAAAAGAGATAAAAACATATTCCAAAGACTTGCTGCGACTGTGCAATGTAGAAAGAGGTGATTGTGTGACTATGTATTCCTTTGGCACATAAAGCATCTATTAGCCATAGAGAAGTTCCTTCTGGCCAAGTTATCTTGTGTTAGGCAAGCTCCATGAAGTGGAGTCCAGTTGAAGCAGATAACTTTAGGTGGTAGTTTGACTTTCCAAATTAGCTTCCATGGCCACTGGTCAGTGATTGCATTATGAGTTCCTGCTAACTTGTAGGCTGATTTCACCGAGTATCTTCCTGCCTGTGTAGTTCCCCATATGAGTTGGTCTGGTGCTAATTGGTTGCTTGAGAAGCCATTTAGAGTGGCTAGTAGTCTGAGCAATTCTTCAAATTCCCAATCTTGTACGTTCCTTCTGTAAATTATGTTCCAAGTGTTGTCTTCCCTGTATTGGCATATTGTTGAGTGGCATATTGTTGAGTCATGCTCTCTGGCTATCTGATACAATGCAGGATAGGCATTCATTAAAGTTGTGCTGCCCAGACATTTATCCTTCCAGAACTTGATATGATGTATATTTCCAACTACAAAATGTATGTTCTGTGAGAACTCCTCCCAATGTTTACAAATATGCTTCCAAACTCCAACTCCATGTGGTGCTCTTGATAGTTTAGTGCACCAGTGGTTCTGTACACCGTGTTTGGCATTGACAACTTCCTTCCACAAGCAGTTATTCTCCTGAGTGTACCTCCATAGCCACTTCATTAATAAGCATTTATTCTGTAAAGCTAAATCCTTGATACCAAGTCCACCTTGGTGCTTTGGTAATAAAACTTTCGACCACTTAACCAGGTGAAATTTGTGATCACCGCTATTCCCTTCCCATAGAAAATTTCTTCTTATTTTATCAAGTTGTTTCAAAACCTTACTACTCATTGGAAATAATGACATATAGTAGGTAGGAATGCTGTCTAGGACACTATTGATCAAAGTCAGTCTGCCACCTATAGATAAGTACTGCCAGGAAGCAAGCTTCTTCTCAAACTTTTCAATGACCCCACTCCATACAACATCTGGTTTGAATTTAGCTCCTAAAGGGAGCCCCGGGTAGGTAGTTGGAAAGGTCCTAGTGCTGCAGCCCAGTATTTCTGCCAATTCTTTTAGGTTTTGTACCTCATTTACTGGGTAAATCACACTTTTGAGCATGTTAATGTGTAAACCTGAAACACCTTCAAAAAGAAGAAGTGTTAGATTTAAATAGACCACCTGATTTCTGTCTGCCCCACAGAAAATCAGCGTGTCATCAGCGTATAGCAAGTGTGAGATGTTGACTGTGCAGGTCCTCCCCACATTAAAGCCATTCAGCCACTGCAACTGTTTTGCTTTGTCCAACATTCTGCTCAGTCCTTCCATTGCAAGTATGAATAGAAAAGGTGAGAGAGGGTCACCCTGCCTCAAGCCTCTTTGAGAGGAAAAGAAACCTGCTGGACTCCTATTAATCAGAACTGAATACTTGACAATGGATATGTTAAATTTAATCCATTTGATCCATCTTTCTCCAAATCCCATTTGTCTGAGGATCGAAATAAGATATGACCAATTCACTTGATCAAAAGCTTTTTCAATGTCCAATTTGCACAGGACACCTGCACCCCCTTGCTTCAATTGCCAATCAAGAACCTCATTTGCTATCAATGAGGCATCTGTAATCTGTCTCCCCTTAATGAATGCATTCTGCTGGTTTGACACAAGATTCCCAATCACTCTTTTCAATCTTTCCACTAGAACCTTGGCTATGATTTTGTATACACTACCAATGAGACTAATTGGCCTGTAGTCCCTTAACTCCATAGCCCCTTTTTTTCTTTGGGATTAATGCAATGAAAGAAGCATTATATGACCTGACCATCCAACAATGCTGATGGTAGTAACTCATGGCTTCGAGGATGTCGTGTTTGATGAATTCCCAAGAGTGCTGGTAAAAAGCCATAGTAAACCCATCTGGTCCTGGTGCCTTGTCTGGTGCACTTGATTGTATAGCTGCTAGTACCTCCTCTTCATCAAAAGGTGCTTCCAGACCATTCTTCTCTTCTGTTGTGATGGTTGGGATGCCTTCAAATTTTATAGAGCGTCTCCAATTCTCCTGATCTGTCTATAGTTTCCCATAAAAATTCAGTATCTCCGCTTTTATAAGCTCCTTATCCTCTATAATTTCATTGCCAACTAAGAGTCTATCTATGCATTTTTTCTTTCTTTGTGAGTTTGCAATCTTTTGAAAATATTTAGTGTTCCTGTCACCTTCCCTAAGCCATTGACACCTTGATTTCTGCCTCCATGATATCTCTTCTGCTTTGGCTAGCTGTTGAAGCTCCACCCTCAAGCTCATCATTTGATTGGACTCGATTAAAGTCGGTTGTCTACCTTCCGTCGTTTGTTCAAGTGCCATTAGCTCATCAAGAACCCTGTTTTTCTTGGTTTCTACCTTCCCAAATTCTTCTTTGTTCCATCGGGTGATATCGTTCTTCAAGCTTTTTAACTTTTGCAAAAGTATGAAGTCTGCTCTACCAGAGAAATTGTAGCTCTGCCACCAATTCTTCGGTTTGTCAATGAAACCTTCATATTGCAGCCACATGTTCTCAAACTTGAAATAAGAAGGGGTTGCATCCCAGTCCCCACTCTCCAATAAAATTGGCCTATGATCTGAGATCACCTTGGGTAGAGCAATTTGTCTCACATCTTTAAATGAATCATTCCATTCAGGGCAGATAAGAAACCTATCAATTCTTGAAGCTTGTAAGCAATTGTCACCTTTCGACCAGGTGTAATGAGCTCCTTGAAGGGGTAAATCCATGACATCAAGGTCTTGTATCATTTCGGAGAATGATCTCATAGCTCTGGATCTTCTGGTATAATTCAATCTCTCTCTTACAAACCTACAAACATTAAAGTCACCACATATGACCTAGGGGCCTTCCCATAATCCCCGCACACTTGTAATTTCATTCCACATCACCTCCCTCTCTGGATTAGAGTGAGGTACATAAACACCTGTGAAGCACCACCTAAATTCCTTTTGGGTGCTTTCAAGCATACATGATAGGGAGTAGTAACCCTGATGGGCGTCTATTCTGTTCCATTGCCTTTTGTCCCAAATCATTACAATCCCTCCCCTAGTTCCACTTGCCTTTAATTCAACCCAATCAGCCCACCTGTTACCCCATAATTGTTGAGTCAATCTGTTGGACCAGTCTTCGATCTTTGTTTTTCTGCAGACATAAGATATCCACCCTCCATTTTTGAATGAGAGATTTAATAGTGCTCTTTTTCTCCTCTTCATTCAACCCCCTCACATTCCAACTCAGGATTTTAAGCTTCATCCAGAGAAGGATTTGTAGTGCCTACCCCTTGACCCACTGTCATGTTGCCCTTTTCTGTCATAGTTGATCCCAAAGAGTAACCTCTTTCTTTCCCCTTCTCCTTTAGTTTTCTTCCCTTTCCCTGATTTTTGTTGTGACTCCTGCTGTTGAATTTGAGCTTGTCTCCTTTGCTCCATTCGCAATATTAAACCTAAAAGATCATGCTCGAACCCAGCCGCATTAATTCCGAAAGCCTTGCATGCCTTAACCATGGTTATTTTAGTCCACTTCGAGGTCTCGATAATGGATGGTTTATCAATTTGCTGACTGGCCCCCCTTCGTACCATGTCAATGGCAGAGCTTCATAGACTGCTTGGGAGGAGAAGTCTGTGTTAGATACCGAAACCAAGTCCATATTCTGGGAATTGATGCACAGTGGTTTATGGATTCTTGGATGTTGAGTGGCTTCATCATCTGCATCTGAGAGACTGGTATCTGAGTTTTGCTATTGCAGGGGAGCTATGGAGGGCTCCTGTCTTAATTTCTTCAGAGTCCAGAGAATGAACCACCAAGGCTTTGAACTTATTCACATAAGGGTTGGGCTTGTGGCCAACAACCCTCCAGATGGTCTTTTCTTTTAGTAGCTTTGATTCCTTCACTTGGGCTTTTCTTTTTGGGCCTTTTTTATAATAACTTTGGTCAGCTTTCAAGCCCAATTTTTTAATAGTAATATTGGGCCCACTTCCTTCATTATTCCCTGGTACAATTAAACCTTTACCCTTTGGATTGACAGGTACATCCTTTTTCAAATTAAAGCTGCTAGGGTTTCCTCCCACGTGAGTGACTACTGTTCTTGGTGCAAGGCTCGAGGTACCAGCTTCTGCATGTGATCCTTTTGCTCCGCCATATGAAAAAGCTCCGGCCGGCCTGATTTTAGCAAAATGGTCTTCTAATAATGAAATTTCGAAGCCCCAATCTTCCTTGATCAACTCCAGGCTTTTTGGAAGTTCCTCCTTGCTATTCTTCACACAAATACGAGCCCAAAACAGATGCACTTTATGCTTGGTATCCTCATCAATTCCGATGAAATCGCCACACTTGTCGCCGATGAACTTGAATATGTTTGAGGTCCATGCGTGGAGTGGGATTCCGAAAGCTCTCACCCATATACTCTGATTTTTTCCTTGTCATCACTGTTCCGGCCACCGGAGACCACCATTCCAGGGACAATCTCCTTCCATTCCAAAACCAATCACCAGCTATGACTCTGTTTGCTTCTAGCCTGGATGGAAACTCGAACAGAAACTAATTGTGGTTGATCGACGTGACTTTGAGCCCAGCTGTGACCTGCCATCTGCCAGCGAACCATTTTTGAATCACCACTGAGTTTGGGCTAAAGTTGAATTGGCCTATGAGACACTTCGACAAGAAAGTTTCAGTGCCAATTTCCTCCATCATTGGATCCTGCTTTTCCCCTATTGCACCACTGATTTCTGATGGCCATCGAGTAATCTTAGCAGCTTCCACATAGGACCTGGACTCGTCGGCAAGATAGAATCTTAGGTCCACATAAGCCCCTAAATAGCCTTATATCTTCCTTGCTATGTCTCCCATCCTTTATTGTAACTGCTTTCTGGAATAATAATGGCGGCCTTGTATTCCACTAAGATAGATTCGACTCTGATAAACCTCCCATAGCTGTTGAAATTCTGTATTACTCTGAAAGTATATGCTTGTATCTTCATTCCCCATCTCCTGCACTTGTTACCAGTCTGTAACGAAGCTTGAATCAGAGCTTCACATACCCATCGAAGGTTACTCTCGTTAATCTTAATCTTGCTTGTGAATCTCCTGCTATGCTCTGTAAGAACAAACCATCTATCAACTTCCTCATTAATACTAACTAACTGAAAAGTTTTCTCGCTAGAAATAAAAGTGAGTCCCCGATCCATAGCTAGGCAAATATAGGTGCTTCATCGGAAAAGGCTATGCCGGAGCTTTGGAGGGGAAAGAGGAGGGAGAGGAGAAACTTGGCACATTTCGCAATAGAGAGCATTTTTAGAAATTCAAGGAGTGCCAAGGTTTCAAAGTTTCTTCTTTTTCTTCCTTCCTGAAAATAGCTGTTCATTAGGAGTCCTACCAGAACATTTCAAAGTATTCAATTAATTCTTCTATTTTAGAAAAACAATTTTGTGCAGAGCGCACGGTGAATACGCTATCAAATCCAGTTACAAACTACTCTATAAAGGTACTATCTCACATCCTGATCGCCCATGGAAGAAATTCCTGGAAAAAGAAACCCCCTATAGAGTGGTATGTTTAACTTGGTGGCTAAAGAGGCTTTCCTAACCCAGCACAACCCACAGAGGATATATACATCTATAATGTGTTTTGTACGAGGATTATGAATCATCTCTTCGTTCAATGTAAGCTAATCAATCAGTGTAAGCTAATCAATCAGTATGGAGCATGCTATTTTTGATGAAGAAATTTGAGGTGAAATGGACCATACCAAGGACAACAAAGGATCTATGACCCAGATGAGGAATTGGTAAAGTTCGAAATTTGAATAACTTAGTGCAATTGTATGGTGGATGATTTACGGTGAAAGAAATCAACAATATTCTGAAGAGAAAAAGGAATCATTAGATAGATACAAATGCTCCTCCAAATTCACTTCCGATCGGCTTCCTAGCTCATAAATGACCTTTCGGAGCTGACCGAATCATTAAATTCGATTCCGAGATTTGTTTTGCCTTTTGTAATGTACATATCCAGCCCCCACTTAGTGATGGAGTGCTGGAGATATCTCGATAAAATCATAACAACAACAACAACAACCCAGTATATTCCCACAAAGTGGTGTCTGGGGAGGGTAATATGTAGACAGGCCTTACCTCTACCCGAGAGGGCAGAGAGGCTGTTTCCAATCGACCCTCGGCGCAGTGAAGAGAAAGGCAAACAAAAACAAAAACACAAACAGTTAGTTACTCCAGCATACATCGCATAAATAATTATCTAAACAAAAGAGTCATATGTACCATAAATAAACTGGCATGCAATAATATTAAAACAGTAGCTACCAGAAATGACTACCATGACGGAACACAAACCAATACACGAATCCTCACGCCTCACCCAACCCCGAGAAAGGAGTACGAACAATCTAGAAGCCTCTATCCTAGAAGCCTCTATCCTACGACCCTCGATAAAATCATAATCTATCAAATAAATGAAAAAGAGAACTCGAACTCCTTGTAGAATGTGAAATGTCTGGAAACCTCTAGATTTACAAACTAACTGGTCATGAAATTGGAAATTGGAATTTCACAACCTAGGCCCAATTAAGATACGTGACACCCTAACTAAAATGGTGCTAAAGATTAGTTAAACCTCCGGGCAGCATAGGTCAGAATCCGTTGGCGAGATCGGCCCTCCTCGTCAGCACCTGTGACGCTGTTAATCAACTCCAAGGCAGCATTACTGTCTGTCTGCTGCTGATTGCTCTGTTGACTGGAGAATGAAATTCACAAGTAAATAGGAAAATTAAAGTTATACGTCTTGAGGTATTGAGGTCAAGTTGCAGTAATTTGTGGTTGTAGAAGTGATTCAAAAATAACAAGCGGAGATTATTAAGGCATGGATTAAATAAACTCAGTTTTGATAAGGTATATTAAATAAATGCATTGTGCAGTTAAAGCACAAAAATTCAAATGTTACATCCCTAAAGAAACTCAGCTATAGGGGAGTTATTGTTTTAGCATCAAATGGAAGTAATAATCCTTCTATCCCTCTTAAATTCAGATTCAAATTTGGGAGATTGATACAAACAACATCCTGTTTTAATTTACTGAAATAACTAAAAAAGACCCCTGTATGTGCAATAGTGGGCAAAATCATATTAAATGGATATGAGATGTTGCATATACACATATCTAGCTCCTATCCTAAGAGGATGATCTATGAGTCTATTCTCAAGGATCAAGACAGAAGCCTCAACAAATTTTGAAGCTGGATACACAAGGGAAAACTTTCAGCATTAACCCATAACTATGACTTCAGTGTTTCATTATGTGTACTTTTGTGGAAGAAACTGGCGAGACAATATCAGTGGTCAAGACAAGAAGGTTGCAGAGTGTGGTACCTTCAGATGTTGGTATTGTCATAACTCATAGACTAACCATCATCTTCTTCAATCTTATCCATTTTCTTGTCAATTATTGTCCGTGCTTCATTTACCTTCATTCATGGTTATTTTCTCCAACAACGTGTCCTTTCTTGCTTTTATGTTTATTTGCTATAGCGAATTAGATTAGTACATTTTACACTCAACAATGCACTTTTACTGATGACCAACCATAATCTTCTTCAATCTTGTTCTTTTTTTTTTTTGGGGGTCAAATTTTATTTATATTTCATTTCTCTTCGTTCATGATCATTTCCAATGATCTGAACTTTTTCGTATTTGCATCAACTACAGTTAACTATATCTTACAATTAAGAACTCACTTTATTATCGACTAGCCATTTTCCTCTTCAATTAGCTAATTTTCTAGTCAATTTTCTTCTTGTTTTATTGATCTTCATTCATGATCAGTTCACCCAACCACCTGAACTTCTTTGCATTTGCATCTGGAGTTAACTTGGACGAGTATATTTTCCAATCAAGGTCCCACTTTTACTGTCCACCTCATCCTCTTCAATTAGCTAGTCCCTAGTCAAGTTTCTTCGTGTTTTATTTATCTTCATTCATGATCATTTCATTCTGTGGGAGTTTTGCCATATTCAACAGAGCACACTATACATTCAATAATGCACTTTTAATATAGAAACACCAAATTTCAGTCTAGCACATTAATACTATTTTCAGTTCTGTAATGCATTGGATACCTGTGAGGAGTGTCGCCTTCTCGTCTTTCGGCTTCAGAATCATCATTAGCATCGCCATTCTTCAATTCATCCAATAACTCTCTCATTGTAAATGTTCGGCTACCTTCATCTTTCTTTAGCTGCTTCAAATTGCTTTCCGATCCAACAGTTTCATCCTTTAGCTCATCTACCTTGGGATCTGAATTACCCGTCTCGTTCGATTCAATCAATTTGGACGCCTCTGCATTGTTCAATTGTACATCACTCACCTTGGGATCTGAATCAACCGCCTCATTAGAGTTCGCCAATTTCTCGTCAGATTTTGAGGCCTCTGCATCATTCGATTGTACATCTCCTGATTCGTTAGCAATTTCTTCAGATATATCAAGCTTCGGATCTACCGCGTCGGTTGATGGTGATTCCTCCGGCCGGATCGCTGTGTCTCCGGGATCTGTCACGGTGGCCGGAGCTTCTGCTTCTTTTTGCAATTCCGGTTGATCGGCGGTTGAGGACATGGTGATGAAGGAAAGAGGGAGGAGTTAGCAATGGCGAAAGTAATGTTTTGAGTGTGAAGCTACGAGCTAATTGCGAAGTACATGTGACAGGGAATTGTTTTTGAATCAACCTGTAAGGACTAGTAAATCATAAACCAGATAATAATTGGGGAACATCAGCAAAACGGGAGACTTTTGGGGTTTAAAACTAGTTTACTATACTTTAGAGGGAGGGGAATAATATATGGAGTCATTGGCAAATGAACCTTCAAGTATAATTCAAGGCGAAATACATAAATAGCCCCTTAAAGTTGTCCAGAACGGTCAGTTGGACACCTCAACTGAGAGATTTTCCAACTGAACACTTCAAGTTTTCAAAAACTGAAATTTACAAACACCCGACCTCAGCAGGTCACTCGCGTGTGTTACACCTCCAATTTATTTTATAAGAACGAATTAAAATCTGACATGTGTGCAATAATAACAAATATTAAAAATGTAAAACATAAAACATTAGATGGCGTTAACTCCTCCTTATTTCTTCCGTCAAAAGACTTTCTCTCTCTCTCTCTATACCACTGTATTTCGCCATTTTAATCTCTTCCTTTAAGCTTTGTTCATCGCCATTATTGTTGCAAAATTAAAGTTGTCTTTCACTTACGACTCTATGAATTAGTTCTTAAACTGTTCGAGTTTTAGGTTTGTTGAAGTTTGATGACCTGAAGGAACGACATTTTAGGGTTTGCGAGTGGATTAATTTTCTATGAAAAAGGGTTGTTGCTGTAAAGTTGCTTCGATTATTGCATAAAGGTATGTACGTTTCGCCATTTTTTGTATTTTATCACATGTTTCGCCATTTTTTGCTTCGATTAGGGTTTTTTTGTTTTCAAAATCAGAAAATGTCAGGGAATATTTACTGGGTTTCTTTTGTCAATTTCTGTACAGAGTCACAAGGACGAATATATTGGTGTTGTTTTTCATCATGGGGGATACTTTTTTGATGACAAGTATGTGGGGGAGGGTGCTGTAATAGGGCATTTTGTCGACAAAGACCATTTCTCTTTACCCGAGCTTGTGTCCTACATAAAAGAGACCCCTGAAATGCGCTACAACTCTGTTGGTGGGCTCTTTGTTCTATGCCTGAAAACTAAGAAGTTCTTTCCAGTTGAAAATGACTATCAACTACTAAATTTGATTAAAGACCTGAAGGATAGGGATCAGTTTGATGTCTATGTGAGTCATACAATAGACAATTTAGAGGTTGTGGAGCAGGATGTAGTTGTGGGATATTTACCTTCATCACAAGTTTGTGATAGTGACCAGGCAGCAGAAATTAGGGGTGGTGAGGGCATTGGTGTAAATGTTGATGAGGGTATTGGTGTACATTATTATGAGGGCAATGGGGTAACAGCTGATGAGGCTAATGTAGTAAATGGTGATGAGGGCATTGGAGTAAGTTGTGAGGAGGGCAATGTAGTAAATGGTGATGAGGGCAATGGAGTAAATGTTGATGAGGATATTGAAGTAAATGTTGTCGAGGGCAGTGATGTAAATGCACAACAACCTAGGTCTACAATATTAGAAGAGGATATAAATGTTGAAGAGAGTGCAACTGCAGAACATGACAACCAGTTTAATGAGACAAATCTTGAAGATGAAGATGCATACTTTGGTGAAGATGATCTTGGAGACATTCCAGATGAAGATGACAGTGAGATTGATGATGAATTAAAATCTGTAAGGGATGCTGCCAGGGAAGTAAAGAGAAACAAGTTGAAGAGTAAGGTGAATAATGATGCATCATCACAAAGTAAAAAGAAACAGAGGAAAAAACCTGTTTTTACAGAAGATGTAATACTTGGTGAGGCTGGAATTGATAAGGGGTTTGAAGATATAGGAAAATATAAGAAGGACAAATATGTTGGAAAGTTGGGTGGGGATGAAGAGTATTTGGACAGCTCGGATGTTGGGAGTGTAGACAGTGATGAAGAGTTAGACCCACTGGCTGAAGAAGGTATTGATCTTCCTCCAAGAAAAAAGCTACAAGATCGGGTATGACTTTGATGCTAAAATTCCTTTGTTTGAGTTGGGCATGATCTTTGATAATGCAACAGAATTTAGAAAAGCTCTTGCTGACTATGCTATTCAATATAAAGTGGGTATAAAGCTTAGACCTAATGAGAAAGATAGAGTAAGAGCTAAGTGTATACATGGACAATGTAAGTGGCGGATATATGCTAGTAAGGACAAGGATTCACAAAACTTTACTGTGAAGACCTATATTCCTGTCCATAAATGCCCAACAAAGAACAAAAACAAACTTTGCACAACCAAGTACATTGCTAGAAAGCTGCAAGATAGAATCATCTCAAGTCCAAACACCACAGTTCATGAGTTGCAAGAGGTTATAAGGGTTAAATGGGGTTTGTATGTAGGAAGATCACTTGTATATAGAGCCAAGATGAAGGTGATTAGTCAGTTTATGGGTGACTGGAACCTTGAGTTTTCTAGGTTGCTAGACTATGCTGACATGATTAAGTCCACCAATCCTGGAAGTTCTTGTTGGGTAAGAACTGATACAGAAACAGAACCTGGGAAACATCTATTTAAATACTTTTATGTATGCTTTGAGGCTATGAAGAAAGGGTGGATGGCAGGTTGTAGAAAAATAATTGGGTTTGATGGCTGCTTCCTAAAAGGAGCCTGCAAAGGTGAATTGTTAGTTGCTGTTGGAAAAAATGGAAACAATCAGATGTATCCCATTGCTTGGGCTTTGGTAGATCAAGAGACTACACATTCATGGAGTTGGTTCATCAACTATCTCAAAACTGATTTAGAGTTGAGGAATGGTGAAAATTTAACAGTAATGTCTGATATGCAAAAGGTAATGTAATTGATTTATTATGTTGTTTGTTTCTTATCATTACTATTCTTAATTTTGGACTGTCATCCAACTAATATTCTATGGTTAGGGACTGTCATATGGTCACTACTAGAAAATAGGCCTAAGGCAACGCCACAACATCCGTTGCCATAGTAACGACAACCGTTGCGATAGAGATAGTGGCACGGTTTAGCGTCTGTTGCGGGAACTTGCGTCGCCATTGGTCAATTGCAACGGTTTTAAGCAACGGTTTAACAACCGTTGCCATAGGAACATCTAATGCAACGGTTGTATCATGACCAAAACCAACAGTTAAAAGTGAGATATGGCGACGGTTTTGAACCGCCGCTATTTCGATATTGCAACGACTGAGAACCGTTGCTATAGGCATCACAACATTTTATATATTATTTTGTTTTTCCTGTTGGAACGGTTATTACAGGCTGATGCAACGGTTATGCTGAGCTACTGCAACGAATATCCTGAGCTACTGCAACACGTATCCTGTGCTACTGCAACGCTTATCCTGAGCTACTGCTACGCTTATTGGAAGCTATATAAGGGTATCGCAACAAGATAAATATATAATACACTGAAATTAATACATAACTGACGAAATGAAAATATATTCATCAACAGAATCATAATTCAAAATATACAACTGCAATTATCCATTTATAAAAGCAAAATATACGATAAAAGTGTTTAATTATCCAAGAGTTGGAATACATAAGTTTGCAAAATAGTTACAAAATAAAAACATTCCTAGATTGTCTGAAGATTCTTCGACCAATACTTTTAGGTAAGGTCTTCACTGCTTTCATCTCCCCCTTGATCATTTGGTTCACCTGTAAATTCAACAAGAACAGAAATAGTTAGAGGCACGAAAAAGATGTTAGAGGCAAGAAAAAGAAATAGTTAGAGGCAAGAAAAATAGTTACAGGACCATTCTGCCTAATAATCTGCCGTTATGCCTAACAAAAGGTGTGTAGGAAACATTCAAATCTGCCTAACAACATACAGCAGCACATACATGGCGGATGGACACCTGATTATCACATTCAAAACAAGTACTTGAAAGGGAAAAGACCTGTATCAGTACATGAACGATGGTTCATCCAGTTTTGATCCCAAGATCATAAGCATTCTTAACTATAACTGTAACGACTAAGAAATAGCACTGTAATGAATAAGAAATAGCACCGTAACGACTGTAATACAACTGTAATGAGCATTGTAACGACTAAGAAATAGAATTCTGTTTAAAACCTCGGCTTTAGCCATTGGCATATAGTCGTCTTGCTTATCTGTTTTAAAATTTCAGTAGCACAATGAAACACTAGTAGATCAATTAATTAGAAGTAGCAAAGGATAGTAGTTTGAGAGAAACAGATGGTGCACACAACAAAAGAGGAAAAGAGAGACCAATTCTCTGTTTTTAAGTGATACAGATTGCGCACACAACCAATCTATAACTAGTATCGAAAAGAAATCGAACCTTGATTGTTGCTGCCAAAAGATGGCCTGTTGATTGGTTGAATAGCTGCTTGTTGTGCGGACGAAGCTTCTCCTGGCATAAATTTGCTATAACATTAGGATCGACTGTAATACAACTGTAACGACTAAGAAATAGCACTGTAACGACTGTAATACAACTGTAATGAGCACTATAACGACTAAGAAATAGCATTCCAAACGACCCTCGGCAGTGTTGACATATAATTCAAGAAATAGCATTCAAACGATTGTGGACTAAACCGTGGTAGACAGAGGATGTCTCTGCCTCCACTGAGAAACAGCAACACAATTAGTGGCTATTCCCTTATACATATTCTTAAGAATCAAAGTTATGCCCGAGATCTAACAATGTTCAATAGATCTCAAATTCAGACTTCAAAGTGAGATGTCACATTATGCAAAACTGTATAATACAACTGAACTAAAAAATATATAAGCACTTTGACAATATGAGCTTGAACAGTTACTCGATAACAAAAAATAACACTTATCTGTTATTTTAAATTATGTCAGCAGCAATAGGATTAACCTAGAAATAACACTTATCTGTTTGAGTCATAGTTATTTTAAATTTTTGCAACCAGCTCTCCTATATCAGAATCCAACCAACTCTTCTATATCAAGCTACGGGTAAAACAGAATCCAATTGTAGGTTTATCTCAAGCTACAGGTTTTTGCAATAAAAATGGACTAATTGTCGATGCATGATTCAGTGGATGAAAACCTGTTGCTACACCCATGGAGCCGAATCATAAGCTTACTATAGTAGATTATGATAACCAGTCTAATACATCAAAGGAGCACCAGTCTAGGGATACAACTCAGGAAAAAGGAGAGACATAAATGCTTACAAGCCTCTGTTACTCAGATTAGGCATCCTGCCCTAACACCAGAAAGTTTGTGACAGGATATGTGATCAAGCTGGGAGATTCTCTATAGAAGTATGGCAACTGCAATGACAGAGATTATCTGGATGGTTGGTTTACTGGAGGAACTAGGAAAAAAATGCAAACGCCAGTAAGTTTGCACTGTGATAGCGAGGCAACTATGCAAATAGCTGCAAATCCCATATTTTATAAAAGGACTAAACACATAGAGATAGATTGTCATTTTGTGAGGAAAAATCTAAAAAGGGGATTGATCACACCAGAGTATATTTCCACAAAAATGTTACTGGCAGACCTTATGACTAAAGGGCTTGGGAACATCACAACATCAAACGCTTTTGTCCAAGTTGGGAGTTGTATGTTTTCCACTCTCCAGCTTGAAATAGCATTCCAAACGACCCTCGGCAGTGTTGACAAATAATTCAAGAAATAGCATTCAAACGACCAAGGAATGGTCTATAACCAAGGATGCATGTTCCACATGTAAGGCATGTCAACTGAAGAAAGAAACTGGTAAAACAGAATCCAACCAGCTCTCCTATATCATTGCCAGCAGCAAATTTGCTGGCTGGACTGAACCATTGATAGCATGTCTAATTATGTCTAAGCATACAATCAGGTCATCAGGTGATACAGATTGCGAACACAACCAATCTATAACTAATATCGAAAAGAAATCGAACCTTGATTGTTGCTGCCAAAAGATGGCCTGTTGATTGGTTGAATAGCTAATTGTTGTGCGGACGAAGCTTCTCCTGGTGAACGAGCACACAAGTTTGCTATAATATTAGGATCGATTTGCAATCCTGAACGCTGAAGCTGTACAAAGATATCTCCTAGAATTTCTTGTCGCATCATTCTCTTTTGTTCCTCATATTGTTCCTTCTATTTCTCAAATTGTAACTTCTGTTCCTCGAACATTCTTGTCATCCTTTCTTCCATTTGTTGCACTAGATCATTTGTAGCATTTGAATAGGATTCAAAATGTCCCATTTTTCCTTTCAAAGAAGTGCTTGTAACCCCTCGTCCATACAATCTAAGTCGTCCCGGATGTTCAGGTCCCATAACGGCTGCAAATGCATTAACAGAAGTGCTACCATCTTCACTTTGTTGTGTTTCAATTTTTTCCATTTCAGCCTATAATACAAATTTTTAAAATGAAAATTCTAGTAACTAAAAGTCTGTACGAACAAATAATAATTTCAATAAAAAAACAATAAGATAGAGTTCGCACAATTTTAGTAGTTGTATCTTCATCAGATTCCTTGTATGACCTTCCAGGTTTTCTTGCTCTTGTAGTCACAAAGAATTCTCGAAGAGATAAAGGTTCGGAAGTGTTCTTCTCTTTTTCCTAGATACATTATATAAGATTGGGTGTCAAAAATATTCTTAGAAATGACAACATGATCATATTTACTGATAAATAAGAGCACACACCAAATCATTGCGGACTACAGCAAAGCTTGTTTTGCTAACAGTATGTGGATTATTCATTTTTTTTATTCTCGGTATTGATCTCTGACATTTTCTGCACATAAAGGAGTCAACAAAACCAGAGAAAGAAGTGTTCGGTTAAGTTATACCTCAAACGAGCTCACGGGTACTCAAAAATGCTAAAACATCAAACTTGTACAAGTATATAATTAGTGAAACTACTTATTAAATCCTCTCTTTCATTTAACCAACAATCCCAATCAGTATCATCAATATCATCATCTTCTTCCGATGTTTCTATATTTGTATCTTGTAAAAGCTCTGCATGAGATGGCATATCAATAACATCACTAGGAACATCTGCTCTCGACCATATGACATCAACATCAGGTAATCTAACTGATGAACCAATATCATCATCAAGCTCCCTCCAAAATGTGTCTGCATTATTATCACAATTCTCTTCCTCCAAATCGTACAAGTCAATAGGGACTCTGTTTCTTGGGTAAAAAACATCATTCTCTGTTGGATCCTCCACATAAAAAACTTGATGCACTTGAGATGCCAATACAAAGGGGTCATCGACACTACATAATCTGTTGAAGTATACCCGAGTTAAGCCATATTCATCTATTTCATTATGGAACCAATCACATCTAAACAATATAACACTAAAACAACCCCAATAATCAATCTCAATGATATCCTGAATAGATCCATAATAGATAACCTCTCCATCAATAGGGTTTGAATCTCTAGCACTAGTAAAACTATCAGTTTTTGCTGACAGAGTCACTCCATTATTTTGAGTCTTGACTCGGCTATCTCGTTCAATCGTATGAAATCGGCATCCATTGATGAAATATCCAATATATCTTTTTGCAACTATATTAGGCCCTTTAGCTAGCCATCGTAAATGATTTGGCACTTCAACAGTTTTAACTTTCTCTTTGAACCAGTTGCTGAATTGTTGACTATGATTTCGTGCTCTAATCCATGCATTTGATCTTGTATTATTATCTATTAAACTCTTATGTTCCCTGCAAACATGAATATTTTAGATTCATATATTAGCCTTTATTAATAAAGTATAAATTATCATATCATATAAGTAAATTAATAAAGTTTATAATAAAAATGATAATTATCTTACTGGATAAACATCTCCATTTGTTCATCTTCGGTATTGAACAGAACATATCGATGTGCTTCAATACATAATTGTAAATCCATGGTAAATGCATTGCCTTTGGTTTTCTTCTCACGTCCGATTGGATAGCCTGTCTTAGGGAATATAGGTGACACATCATCTCCCTCTGTTTCAACCCATTCATCATCTTCTGTTTGATACCTGCTAAATCTTGTTTTCACCTCATCATGTAGGTATCTCGAACAAAAGGTCAAGCACTCTTCGGCCAAAAATCCCTTCGCTATTAACGCTTCTGGATGATATCGGTTACGAACAAATGCCTTATACTTACACTGATTTCTCTCAATAGGATACATCCAACGCAAATGAGCCGGACCCCCAAGATTAATTTCATCTACTAAATGGATAGGCAAATGTTCCATTATGTCAAAAAAAGTTGGAGGAAATATCTTTTCAAGGTAGCACTCAATTTCATTGATTTCAGATTGCATTTTTTCAAGATCTCTTCTCCTTATAACCTTGCTACATATGGCTCTAAAGAAGTTCCCCAACCTAATCAAGACCAAAGAAACATTCTTGGGCAACACTTTTCTAACTGCAACCTGGAGCAAGTAATGCATGATAAAATGAGCATCATGACTCTTGTACCATGATACTTTCATTTCCTCCACTTCCACACGTCGTGATATATTCGACCCACACCCTTTTGGTAATTTCACATTTTTTAAAACAGTGCAAAACAACTTTTTCTCTTCTGGTTGCATGGAGAAACAAGCTTTAGCCAAATAAACTTTCTTATTATCCTTATCTTTTAATGGTTGAAGCTCTTTTCGTATCCCCGTCTCTTCCAAGTCATAGCGAGAGTTTACATGATCTTTTGACTTTCCAGGCATATCCAATAAAGTACCAAGTAAACTATCACATATGTTCTTCTCGATGTGCATTACATCAAGATTGTGTCTCAATTTGTTATGTTCCCAATACGGCAATTCAAAAAAGATTGATTTTTTCTTCCATGGACCTTCATTACCCCGACGCCGTTTCTTTTGACCCTTTCCAAAGACATGATTAAATTCACGCAATTCTTCTGACACATCTACACCTGACAAGGGAGTAGGTGCTATTCTATGATCCTCTTTACCATCAAATGATTTCTTATCTCTTCGAAATTGATGATCAGGAGGCAAAAATGCCCGATGACCCAAGTAACACATCTTACGACTATGTTTGAGATACTGAGAGCATGTTCCATAGTTACAAGTCGGGCATGCGAGTCTCCCCTTGGTGCTCCATCCGGAAAGCATTGCTAGTACACATCTATATCTGTCCACAACAAGGCTGCACGCATTTGAAACATTTGGTCAGATTTAGCATCATATGTTTCTACCCCTGTATCCCATAGTTCATTCAATTCAGCAATCAGTGGTTGTGAGTACACATCTATATCATTTCCTGGTGAAGAAGGACCTGGAATGATCATTGACAACATTATATACTCCGACTTCATGCAAATCCATGGCGATAAATTATAGTTCATTAGCATAACAGGCCATGTGCTATGGGAAATGCTCATGGTTCGAAACGGATTAAAACCATCACTTGAAAGACTCAATCTAACATTACGAGGATCCCGAGAGAAATCCTTGTGCAAGAAATCAAAATTCTTCCACGCTTCCCCATCAGCGGGATGTCTTAAATTCCCATCATTGGGTCGTTCAGTAGCATGCCATCTCATAGTTGCAGCTGTTTCAGAGCACATGAATATCCTCTGAAGCCTAGGCTTTAAGGGAAAGTACCTTAAAACCTTTGCAGGGATTTTGGAGCTTGCATTAGTCACGCCATCAACAACATTCTTCCATCTAGAAGTTCCACATACAAAGCAATTATCATTCTTCTCATTTTCGTTCCAAAAAAACATGCAATCCTTAGGGCACGCATGTATGTTTTCATAATGAAGACCCAAATCTTTTATCATATTTTTTGCCTTGTAAAAAGACTCGGGTAGCTTAGCAAATGGAAATGCCTCTTTTAACAACTCTAACAAGTCTGAAAAAGCAACATTACTCAATCCGTGAATGCATTTGATTAAGTACAATCGAATGGTGAAACTCAGTTTAGAAAAATTCTCACACCCCGGATATAACTCTTGTTTTCCTTCCTCCACTAATTTAAAAAATTTCTTTGCATCTTCAGATGGTCCCTTTCGCACGCCTTCTTCATGGCTCGTGTCACCCTCAACATTTCTAAAAGTGTCATGAAGTAGTCCATCAATATCATCGTGCATGTTGGAAGATTCATCGCAATTGCTTGGATGTGGATTATTTCTCGAGGAAATCTTTTCCCCGTGAAAAATCCATTTGGTGTATCCTTGAATAAATCCATAACCAACCAAGTGGTCCTCTACTACATTTCTAATATGCCAATAACAATTAGCACATTTTTTACAAGGACATAATATTTCATTGCCTTGGGAAGCCCGTTCAAATGCCCTATCAAGAAAATCATTCACGCCCCGAATATACTCATCCGTGGATCTTCGGAGACCCATCCAACTTTTATCTCCATTTTCCATTGAATATTAAATCGCCTATAGGTCACAAATGCGAATCAGAAAAATTAAGATCCAAATAACAAATTCCACGAATTACTGGAGATACATAATTATATCACTTAATCTAAAGCTTTCTCTATTGCACAAAAAGAAAGAGATGCAAGTAGATTCCTGGTTATATCATCTTCCATATTAATTTGATCATTTCAGTAAGTAGATTTCATCAAATAAGTGTTAAATTCATCACTGAAACCAACTCACACTTAAACTTTTCATTGAAATATGCTAACATAATCAGAAATCAACAGAGGAATATTTCCACATGAGGTTGACAGAAGATAATTTGAAGAGATCCAGAGGTTAGAGAAAGTTGTAGCTTAGATTTCCAGGCCAAATATTTAAACACCACTAGTAACACGGATTTTCAAGATACCTTTGTCATTCTAAACAGATATGAAAACCAAAATTTTATAGCAAATACAACAGTAAATGCAAATGACAAAAAAAAACATCTTCAAATTGCTAAACAACTTTTCGTGGCTCATGTTTTTACTTCTCATAAACAATTAACAACACACTAACGCTTGAAGCCAAAAGATACACTAATCGGCAATGAAACGACAACAAAACAAAGAAATCAACAAAAGTCTAAAGTCGTAATCACAAACCACAACGATTTATAAACTAATTAGAGAGAATTATCCTAAATGAAATTAAAAACATGTTTAGGAAGGCCGGCAAAAAGTCGATGCATGTCAATTGAAGTTGATATGTTTAAAAAGTTACTAAGCAAGTTTAAAAATCAGACATACCTTAACAGGATTGTACTTGTAGAATACTGGAGAAGCAGGGCTGCAAGATGATAAATCTGATCAACCTCGACTAACAAAGGCTCTGTCACATCTGCAAATGATAAAAGGGAAATATCACTATTCCATTGAGTTTTTTCAATATATGCCTTTAGTATGCTACTATTTCATGCATTACAGATGAAAATAGAAACTTTTTACAGCATGTAGAGACTATCTTAAAATCTGTCCAGATAGACGTACCAGTGAACTCTTCCGATTTCGGATAAATTTATTGCAAAATCACTCTATTCGCAAAGTCGACATGTTCTTTCTACGGAAATATAATCAAAATATCCAATGTACGAATGAAAATCACAATGGCTAAGGCCATCGACAAAACCTTGAGTTCAACTCTTAACCAAATCTCCAATATACGAAAGTAACATCTGTATTGGATTTTCATGTAACTACGGTTACATATCAAAATTAGTCGGAAACAAATGCCATAGCATCAGTCAAAATCATACCTAATCCATGTTTTACCTTCCAGTTACCAAAAAAAACATGCTCACCTATTGCAAACCAACGACTGTTCTAAGATATCATTCAAATAGAAGATGCATATCGAATTCTGATGTCGAGTCGCTAATTATCCCATTTTTGGAACAAATCGGGACAATTTGAAGTAACAGAGATGGACTTTAACATTATTATTAACTTAATCCTAGACAAAAGTCTTCATACATCGAATCACCCTAAATAGGAAAAAGAAATCTTGAATATACCAGATTTTAGCATTCATATCCATATGTCTTTACTGAAATCGTTTCACCCTAAATAGGAAAACATTTCATCTAAGTTCATGTACTGAAATAGAAAGTGACAAACGAACCTTCCCACTTCCAGATAGCCGAATAAACCAGTCGAAGGAATTTTCAACAAAATCTTTTCTCCGTAAGCTTTTCTCCGTGGTTGCTTGAGTGTGGACAGCAAGTCAATCTTTTAGGGCTTGTAACAAATTTAGGGTTTTTGCTTTTTGTATATGTGTTAAAACTTTTTGTTTTTCTTTTAGAGCTTTTCTCTGTGGTTGCTTTTTGTTTTTCTTGTCTCTGCTTTCCGAAAAACAGGGCGCGAAATATTTAGGGCCGGGAGAGGGAAAACAGGGAGGGAAAGTAATACATACGGTCCCACTAGCACTATTTTTTCAGGAACCGTTGCCAAAGACAGTCTATTGCAACGGTTTCTTAATCCGTTGCAGTACGTAAGTCTATAGCCACGGTTTTTTCCCTAATGCAACGGTTTATTTTACTACCTATCTTAATAGGTCTGAGAGGATTATGCGACGGTTGTAACCGTTGCCATACATATTTTATTGCAACGCTTGTGTAACCGTTGCTACAATACTGTTGCCATAGGTCGATTGTCATCTGATGTTGCTGATTTGCTACCCTTGGCTGAAAGAAGAATGTGTGCAAGACACATTTGGGCAAACTGGCAGAAAACTTGGAGGGGAGAAGAAAGAAGGAAGCAGTTTTGGAGATGTGCTAAGGCTCCATTTCAGGTAAAATTAAGAGAAGAAATGAAGAAATTAGATGAATTAGGTAATGGTATCTGTGAAAGTTTATTGTCCTATGATAAAGAATACTGGTGTAGGGCTTATTTCAATGAGAATGTTAGATGTGATGTTGTAGAAAATAACATGTGTGAAATATTTAATTCCTGGATATTAAGTCCTAGGCATAAATCTATCATCACCATGCTTGAAGAAATTAGGCACAAAATGATGAGTAGGCAAGTAGATATGGTCAAGTTTGTTGAAACATGGGCTTCTGATATATCACCTATGGCAAGACTAGTTTTAGAGGACAACAAGGAAATAGGAAGGAAGTTAAAAGTACATTGGAATGCTGACACTGGATTTGAAGTGAATGAGGGCATGTATAGGCACACTGTTGACATACAAAAAAGAGAATGCAGTTGTAGGTTATGGCAGTTAAGAGGTATACCATGTCAACATGCAATATGTGCCTTTTATAAGGTTGGGAAGGAACCAGAAGACTATGTTGAACACTGGTATAGGAAAGATACTTTCTTGGCAGCTTACCAATACTTTATTCAGCCAATTCCAAGCATACAAATGTGGCCTGATTCTACAAATCCATCACTTGATCCTCCAGAGGTAAAAACAATGCCTGGTAGGCCAAAAAAATGCAGAAGAAAGGACAAGGATGAACCAAAGAAGTGGGGAAAACTTTCAAAGAAAGGTGCCAAGATGTCTTGTTCAATTTGCCATCAGGTTGGTCACAACAAATCAGTATGTAGTTTAAGGGTAAGTTTGATGACTTTCAATTCAATTTGTTTCTAATGTTGTCATTGTTTTCATTGTTGTATTGATTAATGACTTAGCAATCATATATTAGGGACAAACAAGCACACAATCAAGCACACTGGTTGGTAGTCAAAATAATATAACCCAAGCTGCATGCACATCAACTACCACAACCCAAACTCCAAAGGTATCATCTTTCTTGTGTGTTGAAACATCAAAGATAAGAAGGAACACACCATCAATAGGAGGTAGGGGAAGAGGTGGTGGGGCTGGTAGGCCAAGAGGTGGTGGGGCTGGTAGGGGAAGAGGTGGAGGAGCTGGTGCAGCTATTTCTGCTACTGCCAGATCACTTGCTTCTTCTGTTGGAAAGAATAGAACCAGAAATTTTGGTTTTGGTTTGTACACAGACACATAAACTGGAAGTACTATCCTTAATGTAAGTGTGAGAAGTCAATTAGCTTAGTTAATAATAATTTATGTCCTTATGTTTTTGGATGATTTCATTACTCACTATAAGTATTTTGTAGCCTGGTAGGCCAAGTGAAAGAAATATTTCAACTGGTGCAAACTTGATGAATGCTGCACAAACTAATGTGGATCTTGGATTTAGACCAACTGGTCTCAAGTGGAAAGGGAAAAGAGTTGTGACGAGGAATCAACTTCAACAACAAAGGGATGCTGCAGTTTCTAACAAAAAGATGAAAGTTGGGACCTCTACTTCATCTACACCAGTTGACTCTTGTCAAAGTCAGATTTAGGAAGACTTGTTTTGTCAAGTATTTTGTTGGTCATGTGTATGAACCTTATTGTGT
>JASVEL010011277.1:0-69867 GCA_032618575.1 Nicotiana noctiflora | reverse complement strand
ATTTCAGCCTACAAGATCAAATTGTGCCTGCAGTTTGAGTACTTAATGGCTTCAACGTGGCGAGTGAAACCACTAAATAAGAGATTATTTTGCTAGTAAACGTGGTTAGGACCATCCAGGAAACAAAGTTCCACGTAATCAAAAGTGATATGAGGTAAAACTCCCTGCTCGGAAGTCCTTGGATCCATAACATGGGGGCAGTACCATCGACCCTTCACCAAGTTCTGAAGTTCTCAACGTTTGAGGGAGTCAAAATAGTGTACGTAGAGCAGCCCGCTACTAAGAAGATGTTCGCAATCCATGAAGTGATACAGGTGTCAGCACTTTCTTCAGCAAAGGGATCAGATTCAAAGGGAAAATCAGAGGCTAAATAGCAACCATAAGTACCAGCCTTAACCCAACCAGAGAAGTAGGGGACCTATGAGGGCGATGATTATAGGATACCTTGATCTTTCATAGTTCCTGCTGACTCTAATGCCACTAAATCAACAGTCGAAGAGTTGGAACAAGTCATACCGACCGAACATTAACCCAACCAAAAGGTATACCTAGGCATGGGGCTAATCCCCGAGCTCTGGAGGAAACTTATTCATTTCCTTACAACTAGCATGAATTGATTTGCTTGGTCCAACCTCGATATGACAAGGATCCTGCCAGAAATTACCACTCACAAGCTGAGCCTGTATCTTAAATTCCACCCGGTGAAGAAAAAAAAGGCCACAACCCAAATTAAACATGCCTTCGTTAATGATGAGGTAACCAAACTTCTCAAAATAGGATTCATTCGGGAAGTGAAGTATCTCGAATGGCTAGCAAACGTAGTGGTAGTCTCTAAGAAGGGAAACAAACTTAGAATGTGTGTATATTATAAAGACCTTAATAAGACATGCCCCAATAATTCTTTTCCTTTGCCAAACATCGATTATATGATTGATGTCACGGCAAGCCACGAGACTCTCATTTTTCTTGATGCCTATTCTGGGTACAACCAAATACAAATGAATCCAGAAGATTAGGAAAAAACTTCGTTCATGATGAAGTGTGGCACCTACTGTTGTAATGTAATGTCATTCGGACTAAAAAATGGCGGTGCAACCTATCAACGCCTAGTGAATTGAATGTTCGAAGAACATATAGGGAAATCCATGGAAGTTTATATGGATTACATGCTAGTTAAGACCCTGCGAGAATAGGACCATTTAAAGCATTTGAAAGAAATCTTCGATATACTAAGGAAGTACAATATGAAGCTCAACCGAAAAGTGAGCATTCAGAGTTGGCTTAGGCGAATTTCTTCGCTTCACGGTGTCCGATCGGGGAATCGAGATCAACCCTGATAAAATCAAATCTATCGAGGATATCAAGATCGTAGATAATGTAAAGGTCGTGTAGATGCTAAACGGGCGCATAACTACCATGGGGCAATTCATTTCGAGGTCCTCATAAAGGAGTCACTGATTCTTCTCATTGCTTAGGAAGAGGAACAATTTTGCATGGACCACGAAATGCCAGCAATCCTTGGAGGAATTAAAGTGATACTTATCGAGCCCTCCGCTTCTTCATACCCTAAAATTGGACTAACAAGTTTATTTGTACTTCTAGTTTCAAAGATTGCGGCAAATGGAGTCCTAGTCCTAGAAGAACTAGGCATGCAATTCCCTGTTTATTATGTTAGTCGGACCTTAGGTGAGGCCAATACTAGATACCCACACTTAGAAAAATTAGCACTTTCCTTAATAAGCACCTCTAGTCTTCCAATGTCATCCAATATGTGTTGTGACCACTTACGCTATTCGAAATATTTTGCACAAATCCGTCGTTAGTCCGATTTTCCAAATAGGACATCAAAATTAGTGGGTATGATATTGAGTATCGACCCGGAACCGCCATCAAGTCTCAAATCTTAGCAGACTTCGTGGCTCACTTTTCGTCGGCCCTCATATCCGAGGTTGAAAAAGAACTTCTAATAAAATTGGGTACATCTTGAGGAGTTTGGACTCTCTTTACAGAAGGTGCTTTGAATGTGAAGGGATCAAGACTAGGCATCGTTCTAAAATCACCCACGGGTAATATAGTTAGACAGTTTATTTGAACTAAGAAATTGACTAACAATGAGGCAGGATATGAGGCCATGAATTGTAGGTCTCGAACTAGCTTAAAGTTTGGAAAACGAGGTCATAGAGGTCAAGTGTGATTCCCTCATTGTGGTAAACCAAGTTAATAGGACTTTTAAAGTCCAAAAAGACCGAATGCAAAAATACTTGGATAAACTACAGAAAACTCTGCATCGATTTAAGGAATGGACCTTGCAACATGTACCTCGAGAATAGAACAGCGAGGCTGACGCTATTGCCAATCTAGATTCATTGATCGAAGATGACGAACTCAACTTGGGGAATGTCGTACAACTCATGAGGTCGGTGATTGAAGAAGGACACGCCAAAATAAATTCCACGAGTTTGACGTAGGATTGGAGAAACAAGTACATAGAGTACTTAAAGAACGGGAAGCTCATATCGAATCCCAAGGATTCGAAGAGCTCTGCGAAAAAAGGCAACACGGTTCAGTTTGTCCGAAGACAAAATGTTGTTTAGAAGGATGTTTGATGGACCATTGGAAGTATGTTTGGGACTGGGAGGCACCGATTATGTCCTATGGGAAGTTCACGAAGGCACTTGTGGAAATTATTCTAGTGCCGATTGTTGGTCCACAAAGTAATCAGAGCAGGATACTACTGGACTGATATGGAGAAAGATGCAAAGTAGTTCGTTCGAATATGTGACCAATGCCAAAAGTATGTGCCAATGATTCACCAGCACGGAGAGCAGCTCCATTTGGTCTTATTCTCATGGTCATTTATGAAGTGGGAAATGGACATCGTTAGCCCTCTTCTATTGGCCCCAGGGTAAAGCTCATTTTATTTTGTTTATGACTGATTATTTTTTTAAGTGGGTTGAAGCATAGTCTATCAAGAAAGTCAGAGAAAAAGAAGGCATACACTTCATCTAGGATCACATCTATGTCAATAGTCATCTCCAAGTGTCCAAAGCGCGATGTTGCGAGAGCAAGAGATCAGAAAAATTTAAGGATCAAAACAATACAAGGGATTATTGATTGCGAATAATTGAAAGTAAATGGATAATTGAATTGAAAACACAGAGAAATACTAGAAGAGAAAGAGGCAAAATCACCATTTGTGACTAATGGTGGGTGATGTGGGTAGAGGAATTTGAGATTGAGCATTGTATTTTCAGGGAAATGGGGAAGAGAATGGCATGTATCAAAGCAGAGAAAGAAAGAAAATAGTGTAACTGAATAGCGTATTTAGAGCATGTTTGGGAAAGCCGCCAAAATCTACTTATTTCGAAGATGTACTTTTTCTTAAAAGTGCTTTTGAAAAAAATTGATTTGTGTTTAACCAATTCATTTAAGAAGTATTTTTTGCAATGTTTAGTAAATAAATTATTTTTGGCCAATCTTTTTAAAAAGTTGTGACGACCCGGCCCGTCGTCACGGGAATTACCACCCCGTTATGTTTTAATTACATGTATTATGATTTTATATCAATGTTAGAGTCTATCGGGTGAGTTTGGGGTGAATTGGATTGAAAATGAGGCATATAGCCTTTTCGAAGGAAACCTGAATAAGGAAAGTCAACACGGAGTTGACTATTTGGTTAGAGGGCTCGGAATCGGATTCTGATGATTCGGTTAGTTCCGGGAGGTGATTTGTGACTTAGGGGAGCGATCGGAATTGAATTTGGAGGCCGGTGTAGAAATAGGCTTGAATTGGCTAAGGTTGAATTTTGGCGAAATCCGAACGGTAGGTGAGATTTTGATCCGGGGGTCGGAATGGAATTCCGACAATTGTAGTAGCTCCGTTAGGTGATTTTGGATGTGCCTGCAAAATTTCAGGTCATTCGGACGTCGTTTGGTCGGGTTTTTGATTGATCGTGTAATTCGGAATGTTTTAGGGAATTTAGGCTTGAATTCGATGTGAATTATGGGTTTTGATGTTATTAGACGTGTTTTGAGGATTGGAGCAAGTTCGAATAAGGTATTAAGATATGTTGGTGTGTTTGGATGAGGTCCCGGGGGCCTCGGGGTGTTTTCGGATGGCTAAACGGGAGAAAATGTGGAAAATTGCAGGTTTTGACTCTGGTTCTGTTGTTTTCGCTCCTGCGGAAATGGGGGCGCAGGAGCGAGTCCGCAGGAGAGGACGAGGGGGCGCAGGAGCGCTTGGCTTCGCTGAAGCGGAAATCTTTCCGCTGAAACGGCGTCGCAGGAGCGTAGAGGAGACCGCAAAAGCGGGATTTGCCAAAAGATGGGAAGTCCGCATAAGCGGAAGGTCGATCACATAGGCGAGTCCGCAGAAGCGGACTCTTTATCGCAGAGGCGGAAAGGATCGCAGGGGCGGAAGAATTTCCGCAGAAGCGGACCCGCATGAGCGGTCCGTGTATCGCAGGAGCGGAAATGGCCAAATATGCCTGGGTTTCGCAGAAGCGACCAATTGGTCGCAGAAGCGGTTCCGCAGGGGCGGAAAATGGTCCGCAGAAGCGAAAATCGCAGTGAATTAATTGTATCAGAAGTTAGAAAATTTTAGAAACATTTCACACATTTGGGTCTCGGCTTTAGAGGCGATTTGGGCGATTTTTAAGAGAAACTCAAGGGAAATCATCAGGTAATCAACTATGGACTTAAACTATGATTAGTATTGATAATATTATGCAATTATATCATGAAAATGGAGGAATTTGGGGTGATTCATGGAAGATTTAATCCTAGGCTTGAACTTTAGAAAATCAAGGTTTTGAATGGGCAAATGGAGTCCGAATTTGGTAAAATTGATATGCCTAGACTCGTATTGAGACGAGGGTTCCGAATATGTAACTTTTATAATTTTTCGAGAAGCGCACCAAAAGTCGGGTTTTGACAACTTGTGTGTTTTGATACAATTTGGGTTATTTCGAATGAATTACGTGAAATTAGCATATATTGATGCATTCTCTATGATTTTGAGCAGATTTGGCATCCGAGGAGATTGATTGTCGAGGCAAGCGCAAGGCGGATTGAAGCTTCTACCGGTTCGAGGTGAGTGGTAGTAGTAAACAATGTACTGAGGGTTTGAAACCCCGTACTAGCACTTCACAGTGCTATATTGAGATGAGACACGCGTCCTATGACGGGCGTGGTGACATTGTGATTGGGGGTTCGGACTTAGTCCTTCCCGGCTAATAGAATACTGTGTTGTATGACTGTTACTGAGATTATAACCGTACAATTGGGTTAATAGCCATGTTTGGGGCCTTGTGCCGATCTGTAGAGCATTAGGGAACCTATAGAGCTAGGTGACCCTTATATCATGTTGGAAACATACACTCAGCCGTAGCTCTAGCTGTATAGCATAATATGATCCCGTACTAGATGTGTACATTGAGAGAGATTATCTAGGGTGGAATTCCCTGTTCTAGCTGAGTGGGCCTGAAAGGCCAAGTCTATATTGACTGAGACAGGGTCTAGGACCCACTGTGATATATTATATTGGGCCTGAGAGGCCAAGCACATATTGATATATATATTGGATCGGACCGCACGCGCGCGTAATATACATGTAATATGCATGCGGGACGGACCGCACGCCGCAGTATTATGCGCTCGGGCCGTAGGAGCCCCTTCGGAGTCTGAGTCTACACACATTCTCAGTGAGCACTGGTGTATATTATGGGATCGGGCTGCGCGCCGCAACAGTATAAATAAATATATATATATATATATATTGGATCGGACCGCACGCCGCAGTAATACATGTGTGGATCGGGCTGCACGCCGCAGTATTATAGTGCTTGGGCCTAGGGAGCCCCTCCGAAGTCTGTATACACCCCCAGTGAGCGTCGTCGACGTTAAATGGAGCGGGCTGCACGCCGCAGCGGTATATGTATTGGAGCGGGCTGCGCGCCGCAGCGGTATATTATTCATATCCTACTACTTACTTAAATACTTATACATTATATACATAGGTATGTGTCTTTATATATTGAGATAGCCGTACACCGTAGGGGTACGAGTGAGGGTTGGATCAGCGTGGAATCTTGTGGAGATAAATGTGGATTGGAGATTAGAGTACTACCATAGTGATGACGTACCTGTGAGGGTTGCCTTAGAACTGCTAAGTGATAGTACAGGAGTTCTTATTTTCAGTTATTGTTTATTATTGCTACTCACTGAGTTGAAATATACTCACCCCACTCCCCTGCACTTTCTGTGCAGATCCACAGGTGCCCGAGAGCAGTTGAGACATTGTAGCTGCTGATCCCTGTCTACTTTTGCGGAGATTACGAGGTAGCTGCCAGCGTCCGCAGAGCTTGTTTTCTCCCTCTTTGTCATATTGTTGATTTCCTATTTGCTTAGACTTGGTTGTATTAGGATGTTATTCTGTATAGGCTCAGTCTCGTGACACCACGATATGGTTGGGACCGTACTTTGTATGTTTTACATTTCGCTTATCACCTGATATAATCATTTACTGTTTAAGTTTAATTTGATTAATAACTGGCTGGTTTAAGGGATAATATGGTCGGGCCTGCCTAGCATTGTGTTGGGCGCCATCACGACCAGGGTTTGGGTCGTGACAAAAGTACTTTTGAGTGTCAAATTACCAAAAAGGATAGTACCAAGGTCTTACAATTCTTTTAAATAGAAAAAAGAACTTATATATTTATTGTAAGAGACTTTTATTATTGTTTTTATTTTATTTAATTAAAATATAAAACATAGAGTAAATAAACATATTACATATTTTATTCAATTTTAGATATATAGCTATACCAAAACATATGATATAATCTAGTATAATTACTTGTTGTTATATGATGATTTGAATATTTAAAATACATCATTCAGTATAAAATAGAACCCTATCAACAAATTACCATATATTGATAATCCATCATGAAATAATAAGTAAAGTCACTCATACATGATAATATTTCTCAATAATTTTATCTCTACTTCTATCACACAACGGATTTCTAAAGAAATATTAGAAGGCTCATCTCCTTTATCAATCTCTGCAATAATGTCTTCATTAGCATAATAGTTGAACTCTTTATCGGTAGAAGAATGTCGTCAGATAAAATTAGGTATAGCATGATAGTTGAAACTAGATAATTCTGAGTGTCAAACTTGAAAGATAGCATTGAGCATATAGAAATAATTTTAAATATAAAAAAATTATAAACGAAATATTAAATATGTTTAAACTAATAAAAAAAAGTAACTAATTATTGACAATACATAACGTGTAATTTATTTATTTTTTAGAAATTTAATTTTAAAAAAACTAATTATTACCTAATCTTAGTAACTTTGTCCTAAATTGCCAAGTGGCCTATTGTGAGGCTCTCATTTGACTTAATGTGGATGCATTTTCTTCTTCTTTTAATAATATATAGATAGATTATGCAATGTAATTATAAATTTATTGTCCATTTGTATGTTATTTTTACAAATTATATTTGATAATTGTTTTAAAGATTCGGGAACTAATAGCATGTATTAAAAGAAATTTTAAATAATTATTTGTAGGAAAATAATTGATAGTCCAAAAAAAGATATAAATAATTTGCTTTAGTGTGAAATAAGAAGAAGATAATTTGGAAAGTTACAAGACATTAAACAAAGAAAAAATCAAAAATAAGAAAAGTCAATAAAATTTTTGGAAAGTTACAATATATATATACATACATACATACATACATACATATATATATATATATATATATATATATATATATATATATATATATATATATATATCTTTAATTTTTATAGAATGGTAAAAAATAGAAGCAAAAATGAAAAGAAAAAACTTAAATTAGTAAGAAATAATTTGGAAAATATAAAATGGTGAGAATAGTTTTGTCATGGATAAATTAATTTTCTACTTCTACTTTTGCTTCTTAGAAGAAGCTATAATTTTCTGCTTCTTCCCAAAAATAGAAAAATTGCTTTTGTTGCTGGCCAAAAGTACTTCTCTGTATTTGCCAAATATCTCAAATTTTTTAAAAAGTACTTTGTTGGAGAAAAATATATTTTTGGCCTCGCAGAAACTTTACCAAATATACTCTTAGTGACTTAGAGATAGGAGGTAACCAAAATTAAATATTTTATTATAAATATTGAAATATTTATATAATTTTTAAAAATAATATTTATTTAAAATAAATAAAGTGTTACCCTTGCGCACACTTAAAAATTCCTATCAAATTCGGATACTAATCTGGACTGATCTCGGCCCAATAACCCATCTCCTAAGAGGCTAACATCAATTTGGTCTCTGCCAAGTCGATTGTGCGACCCTCACTCTTTCGCCGGTGAACTTTACTGGTAAGTATCCCTCTTTCTCCGGTGAAATTGACCGGCACATAAATCCTAATTCCTCTTCCTGATGATTCTAGACGGTTTTATCCAAATTATGTTATATATTTTATTGTAATATCTTGTGTAGCTGCTCCTTTTTGCATAACGAGGCTTCCTTTTCCGATTTGTCATAGTTTGTGAATCTTACTAGTTAATTTGCATTTTATGTAGTTCAAAGTTCTCATGGTCTGCATTTAGTTATGCTTAAACTAGTTTTCCGAGCTTCTCTCCTAAAAAAAGGTGAAAGAAAGAAAGAAACAAGGCCACTTTTTTCTTTTTTGATTCGTTTGGAAAATAAACCGATACGAGAACTATACAAAAAAGTAGAGACATTTAGTCAAAAATTGAACAATTTACTTGCGATGCTTAGTTAACATTCATAAAAACATCTAATTAATTATATGTTCAATTCATCCTTGTTTTAATAAGGCAAAAGTTATACGTTCATTCATCCTGTTTAGCAGAAAGACAAGATATTCCTTGCTCATTATCAGACAATCTGTCTTTGTCTACAAAAAGCCCCCAATCATCTAAAGCATTTATTTAGAAAATAATTTCTGACTATTTGACCCATAATGACTTGAGTTTTTTTACCTCTTAGTTGGAAATGTTTCAGTAGAAATGGATGCAACATAAAGAAATGGAACAGTCTGGATGTGTATGAAATAAAAGATTCTTCTCGACTGGTCACAGTGTCACATCAGGTTACTGGAGAAATACTTATGTCGTGATGGGACAGAATTAGAACTCTGTCTGAGTCTTCAGCAAAACAATTTCTCTTTTTTATGAAGTTTGATGAACGTTAATAAGTTTTTGCCAACATAAAAGACTTCAACAATGATAGGATATATCAGATAAATCTTCACTTCTGCAATAACTAATAATTTCTTCTCCCTCATTCCGTTTTGTATAACACTCTTTCCTTTTTCTGTCTATTTCTAAAAAGAATGATACCTTCTATATTTGAAGAACCTTTAACTTTGAACTCCCTATTTTATCCTACATGACATGCTCTTAGATGTCATGGGATGCTTAAGACACAAGTTTTAAGAATACTTTTGGTATGTGCAAAGAGTCTTCCTTTTTTTTTTAAAGCTCTGTGCCCAGTCCCAGTCAAACACAGTCATGTAAAATGAAATGAAGGGAATAGTCATCACAAAGTAGGTTGTATTATAAGATGATACTAATTATCTAGGATTGCCATAAAACTGTTTTATAAAAGTTGAATTCTTGTTCTCCAACAAGATGTTACTTGTCGGTTTAGGAGAGTGACTGCAGAAATGAGCAGTTTAGTCAATCAGTTAACTGCATACATGCACCGTTGATCTTTTTCTTTATTGAAGAAAATACACATTTATTCATAAACACATACATTTTATTGAAAATTGCTTGTCAGGAGAATGGAAAAAGAGAAAATAACAAAAGTATCATGAGGTAGCATGTTGATAACTGGCTGTTTCCTCGTCCTTTTGAAGGAGTAGGGTAGTTAAGTTTTGTAAACTTGGTGATTTTCATTAGAGGTAGTTTAGAGACAACACGATCTTGCACCCAAGGGTGTGGCATGGTATGGCATGGTAGTTGATGAAGTTGTAATGAAAACCATGGGAGACTAGGGTTCATGTCGATTAGAGGTAAAAGAAAAAAAAGTTAATATGACAATTGATTTTATCTCATCTCCCTAAGCTTTACTGGACAGAGTTACGCCTGACCTAGTATTTGATGATGCGGCACCTAGTAGAACTGTTGAGGTACACAACAGTTGGCCAAACACCACTCTTATACCACAAGAGAGAGAAAGAGATACCATGATCCTGCAACTGGCAACACTTAAAGAGCCGCATTATGTAGAATGATATGAGGGTCTTTTTATTTATCATAAAAAATAGAGTTGCAGATAGATTCTAATGAAGTGATGATTGTGGAATGTAATGAATCATCTTTGTCAGTAAATTCAGAAGCATTCAGGTCCTTGTGGGTCTGCATGTCTTTCATAATAGACCTATTCTTTTATTATAGAAATTTTATGACAAACTATGTCTGTCCCTCTATCCCAACAGTCTCTAGCTTGTAGCTAGCAGAAATACCTGGTTTTATGAAACCTCTTTTCAGGAATTTATGAAACATCTTTCGTGTTTATAGTTTTTCTTAGGGGAATAACTAGCAGGGACGAGTATGGCTTCCAAGAAGAACAAGAAAAAGAGAAATAATCCTGCCGCATCTAGTTCTGGAAATGTACCTCGAGAGAATAAAACCCCCAAGGAACTAAAGGCTAAAGGTAAACTTGCAAAAAAGTCCTCTAACTTAAACTCTGCCCAAATGAAAGAAGCTGAGGGCGCTCCACAATCTCAATCCAGAAACAAGGAGAAGGCGGCAAAAGATGGCAACCAAGGAAATAATTTTGATAAAAAAGATGCTAGAAACTCCCAATACATAAGCAGTAGAAGCAAAGAAAAGACAAGTACAAGTGAAATGAGTGTAGATGTGAAGAATGATGGAAAAACTGAAAAAAGTATCGGTGGAGTGATTTTCATGTGCAATGCAAAGACCAAAGACGATTGTTTTAGATATCATGTGATGGGTGTCTCAGCTATGAAGAAAGACATTATTATGGGAATCAAACCCGGTGTCAAGCTTTTTCTCTTTGATTTTGATCTTAAGCTCATGTATGGTATTTTTGAGGCGTCATCTTCTGGTGGAATGAAACTTGAACCAGCAGCATTTGGTGGTGATTTTCCAGCCCAGGTCAGCTGTGGTTTTTATTTTTTAATTGCAAATTCTTACGATTTCATATTGTTCCACAGTCTTTAAGGTGTATTTACTGATTATTGGTCATCCAACAGGTTCGCTTCAGGATTGACAGGGACTGCCTTCCACTGCCAGAGAATTTGTTCAAGAGAGCAATTAAAGACAATTATGATGAAAGGACACACAAGTTCAAGATTGAGTTGACATCTAAGCAGGTAGCAACACACCTCCCTCATTGACAAGTTGTACTTGGAGAAAGAGTGTTATCTACCTAAAATTTGATGTCAATTTTGTGGCCCCTGTGTTCACCTTTGAGCAGGTAGAGCAGTTGATAAAACTGTTTAGGCCTGCACCATGGCTACATCCAACTTCCAAACATTCTGTGTCCGAGCCAGTTATTTGGCCACCATCGGCAGCACCTTTGCCTAGGGAGGAACCTTCTAGGGAGTATGTATATGGAATGCAATACAGTAGAAGCAAAGCAGGTGAGAATTTTTCATCATATAGTCATGAAAGGCAGCATCTTGCAGGCCACTATGTCATGCCTAGAGAGGTTCAGAGTCAACCCCGTTTCCTCACTGAGAAAGAATATAGAAGCTATGGTCTTCAATCTGCAAAACATCTGCAGCCTACTGCTTCTGCAGTAGTTGACCGCAAATTGGATCATTATGATTCTGAACAAGGAAGGGAGCAGCTCCGAAGGAATCCTGCCAGTGTTAGTAGCGATGCAACTTTAGCACGGAAAGAAACTGTATACTCTGAACCTTTATTTCCAAGCGAAAGGGAGTACCGAACTTATGGCCTCAAGGCTCGCGGTGAAATACCTGTTACTGTTGCTCCTGCTGTAGAAAGTAGTACTACAGTAATTTCAGCTATACCTACCAATCATGGTTTACCATTTCATGTTAAGGATACATATAATCCTTATGACGAGAGTACTGCCTCTCTTGTGAACCGATATCTCTCTCTGCCAAGGACAGTGGTAACACCTTTAGAGTCATACTCTTCGGCAGGCAGAGAGTCTTTTGCAGGGGATCCCTATTCTGCAATTGACGTCAGAGGCGATACTGGAAGATTTCATACTGAAAATGAAAGAGCTTATCCACCGTATGCTCCTCAACTTCCACCAGACTACGGCCTAAAATATCAGCATCTTAGGGATGAGCCTAGATACTCCTCAACTTCAGTCTCATCTCGCTATTCCTTTGGGGGACCATCTGCACCTCGTCACTAAATTGCTGCAATCTGCATCCTCAAATCTTTCGTGTCTTAGTTAAAGTTATGCTTATGAAACTGATGCGCTACAGGTCAAGTTTATCAACAAGGAAGTTCATTTCTCAGATCTGCTGATGGCAAAGACAACTTCTCTGAGGGGTTCTGGGTTAAAAAGATGAAATGATTGTATTTTTTCCTGTACAAGCGCAGAAACATAATGCTGACACCTTCCCTTTTGGGACTTGTCTTGAATTTGTTATTTGTGTTATGAAGGAGTAACATGGTGCTGTTGATGTGCTTCATGCAATCTGATGTTTATTCATATGTAGGATCATTATTATAAGGATGATGTAGCATAGTGTGTATGCTTGAGATTCACAGTGTGCCATCGCTATGCGTTGCACTGCAATAGTGGCATTGGTCGCTGGCATGATGTTATTTCTTGCTTTTATGCAACTGAGCTAGAACGGTCGTTGTCTGGATGGCTTCTTTGTGTAAAATGCAGCATTGTTTTATACATCGTTTGATTACTATTTTGATTTTCATCATAAAATAGTATGTGCATAAGTTACTTAGGTATCTATGCATTTATACGGGATTAAAACCAACTAAACATAAACATCCTCATGATCTTCAAAACTAATTTCTTAATAAAACAAATCAAACATCCAATAACATATCCGTGCATTACTAATCCCAGCTCTATATTACAATCCCTACAATATTGATCTTTGATTATACAATCTCTACATAATTAATTCTTTCATAACTTGTATTTGAACCAAAAGACCCCTAAATGTATCCATGATCTATTTCAACACATCAAGCTTTTCGCAGTAAAACCTCTATTAGTCATTCTGAAAGAAATATAGAAGTGCGTTGCCATCATATTGTGCAACTTAATTTAAATTAAATTTGATTATTTGACGGCCCAGCATTTACATCAACAAGTCAGTCTTTCTTTGTTAATAGCAGGGGCAAAATATTTGACCACGTGATAATAGCCTTTATAATGTTGACTATTGTATGAACCTCTATTTTATAGTACTAACTAGATTTTATATTATCAGGCTGATAATTGGGGAGATTTATTTTTCAGAGAATATTTTCTTTTCCTCTTTTTGACCCAGATTTATGGAGAGAATTAAATAATGGAAAATAAGGTCTGAATAGGCATGAGGCAGGCCAAAGAATACCAACCAACGAATAGGGTGTTTATGATTCGATTCGAATCATTTTTTTCTTAAAAAGAAACCAAACCAAGTAAGTTGATTTTTTAAATATTAGAACCAAATCAAATCAACTAAGTCAGTTTTTTCTCGATTCGGTTTATGTTGGGTTTTCAGTTATTTTGGTTATTTGTCGATTTTTTCTTAAATATAAAACATATACTACCAAAACATACATTTTGGCGACCACATTTTCAACGTAACACTATCAAATCAATTACCATTTGAAAAATCTATTATTACCATGATATATCGATAATAATTGAATTAAATATTGATGAATAATTTAAGGACTCAATTAAAAATATACTATTTTTAACATGAAATAGATTCTTACACTTAACAAAAAAAACTACCAATTAAACTAGATTGTAAAGGTAAAGAAGTGTAAACGAATAATATTTACTATAAAAAATTTAAAATTATATTAAAGTGTGTATATATATAGAGAGATGTGTAATAATAAATTTAAAATAGCTAATCCAATATTGGAGTATTTGATTTGGTTTTGTTTTTTTAATTATAACTAAAATAAAACCAAATTGTTCGATTTTTAAATTTCAAAATCAAAACCAAACGAAACAAAAAAATATCAATTTTTTTGGTCGGTTTGATTTGGTTTTTGGTTTGGTTCGGGTTGGAATTTTTACAACACTCCTACCAACGAGGCATAGAGCTTTCTTGGAAAGCGCACCGTTAACAGTTTCAGTTATAATCTGAACTAAGCGCTCTTTCACGGCTCAATTCAGATTATTTAGAAGGGGGAAAAAGAAGAAAAAAAACGCAGCAGACTCATTTCGGGAAAAATTCAAGAATGGCCGGCGACTCAACGCCGGCAACCGAAAAAACTCTCTCTTCAGGTTCTTGATTGAACCCCCATTTCCTCTATATGCCAATTTAATATGTTGATTTATCCATCGAATTTTGATTTTTGTTTTCCAGAACCCAGTATAGTTTATTGTGCCTTGTTATGGGAAAAAGTTAATTCTTTTCTCTTGATGTATTTTGATTTTTTTGTCCTAATCTTTTCCCAGGATCAATGGAGAGACGAAAATTGGGTGTTTCAATCTCTGATGTTGTGTCTCATTTTGGTACCAGTGGAATGTCTGTTGCTGCTGCTACTGGCATCACTCATCCTTTAGGTTTTTTCTTCACTTAATTAGTAGTATCTTTCTAAATGCTTATTTATTGATTCTACCACATACCAGTTACCATTCGATTGAATTTTGAAGTCAAATTTTGTTGCTTTGAGCTTAAGATGTAAAGGGCTGGCTTAAAGGAGGAACTTTAGCTGAAAATGTAGCTAAGTGTTCTTCTATGATGATAAAAAATTGAGACTAAGAATTAGCTATCACTTTGTTTTTGCTTGGACAATTTAGTTAAAGGTCATGGTAGAAAGTTTAATCCTTCATTATAATCAGACAAGATGGATCATGTCACTCTTGTGTTTAATACAAACAAATACTAATCCGTTTGATGATGTGACTTTTGAGTTGCAAAGTTTCAAAATAGAGTTGGGGATATTAAGTTGCTCGTCCTACGTTTTACTGGGATGTGTTGTCAGTCATGCTAAATTACCTTTCCTTTTCAAAAGAACAAATTAGTTCCAAACACTGTTTATTTTCTCATATAACTATCTAAAACTACTGAGTTCATATATCATCACTATTGTACTATACTACTCAAGAGCATGAAATGAGATAAAGCATTCAACTATAGAAAATTAAGTACATGAATGTCTCATGCTATCTTGTTACTCTTCCATGTACTTGAGCCGTTATATAATTTCAACTGGAAGATAAAAAACAGCCCAATGATATGGAAGGAATGGATGCATAACCTAATTTCCGCTCCCTCCAACCTAGTTGTAGTTGTCTTTCAGAGAACATGATCTTTTGCTTATCATGTGCAGATGTTATAAAAGTTAGACTGCAGATGCAACTTGTTGGTCAGAGAGGTCCTTTGGTCGGAATGGTATGAGATGAAGCTTATATTTTTTGGTTTTGTATCCTTTTTTATTGCTTAGAACGGTATATAAGGGTCATTAGCTGCTGCTTATGTGATTATATGTCCTATTTGATTGGTGATAGGGGAGGCTTTCTCTTCAAGTAGTCGAAAGTGAAGGGCTGAAATCCTTGTATCTAGGATTGGCACCTGCATTGACGAGGTCAGTTCTTTATGGTGGCCTCCGTTTAGGCTTATATGAACCATCTAAATATCTCTGTGAATTGGCTTTTGGGTCCACCAATATCTTGGTGAAGATTGCATCTGGAGCATTCTCAGGGGCCATAGCCACAGCACTGACCAATCCTGTCGAAGTCTTGAAGGTATTCTCTTATGAAAGTCTTATGATTCCGCTGAACGGTTCTCATTTGTTATACTTGTTTCCAGGTGCGGCTGCAAATGAACACAAGATCGAGCTTAGGACCAATCCATGAAATGAGAAAAATTGCTTCGGAAGAGGGAGTAAGAGCTCTTTGGAAGGGGGTTGGGCCTGCTATGGCCAGAGCTGCCACTTTGACTGCGTCTCAGTTGGCGACTTATGATGAATCCAAACAGGCGCTTATAAAGTATACTCACCTGGAGGAAGGATTTCATCTTCATCTCATGTAGACACACTTTCCATCACTGTAAAAATATTCAAATATGCTCGTATTGTTAGAGAAAATGAGTGTTTATGATTGAGTTGAAGCAATGCATGCACCTTCTTTTCTAGATGCAAGGCTGCTGAGCACTTTGGCGAAAAATGATGGTTTTAAATTAGACTCTGAATATAATTAGCATGAAATAGAACATCCAGGAGTGGGCCTACATTTAAGTATATTTTTATCTTCCATATCTTTCATTGTGCCAGTAACTGATTCTTAAAATTATCTAAAGGATTCTGTTAGCATGCATATCTAGATTATTACACAACGAACGCGGGTAACTTGTCCAAGTGTTGTTGGGATGCACTGAATCTAAAAGCGACTACGTTTTGATAGCCCTTCTATTCCCAGAAAGTTTTTTGTCTCTTCCTGTCATGGGCTTCTGCATGTATAATCGTAATTTGCGGAGATTAATTCATACGCCATCTGTCAGAGCTGGTGTTTCAAGAATGTTTTCATCTTCATTTTATGTTTTGGGAGAACAAATATTTGTGATTTTCATAATTTTTCAGTCCATTATATGCTAACTCTTCTTCTGCATATTATGAAGCTCAAGTACAATTGCGGGGACGGTAAGCACGCTTATGACAGCACCAATGGACATGGTTAAAACTCGTCTTATGTTGCAGAGAGAATCAAGTTGTGCTGGAATGTATAGAAATGGATTGCACTGTGCATATCAGGTTGTTCTCATTCCACCCTTTTGCATTCGGGACAAAATTATATTTGACTTTCATCCATCTTTTAGTCAAAATCAAAACAAAAACTCAGTAAAGAGGGGAAGAAGTGAATGGTAAAATATCTGCGGGAATGAGCTACTGCAAAGCCATATCTAAGGGTTGTGCGCACGTAGGATAGGATATATAGAGCAGTAGGGGTTAGGAAAAACATTTGGGAAAATTTTGGCAATGCTTGTGATTATACTCTTAAAAATATTGAACTTATTTTTCATGATTCCAGGTACTTGCCACTGAAGGTCCTTCTGGTCTTTACAAAGGGTAAGTTGAAACATGCCTGACTTAGCTGTTAGTAATTTAGTTCCTGTAACTTTACAAAGTTACTGGTTAGTTTAAATTTGGAAAATTTTGCAGAGGCCTTACAATATTTGCAAGATTGGCTCCACAAACAATGATTACTTTTGTACTCTGTGAGAAGCTACGGGGGCTGGCTGGACTAAAGGCTATTTGATCTTAGGTAGGCCAATTCATTTACACTCCTCTCCTCTAAAATCAGATGCTATTTATTTTGGTTCCAATCCAAACACTTGTGGTTGATGTACCATCCATTCTTTTGAGGTAGAAGGAATAAAACGTTTTTCCTTCCACTTCTCGAATTTTACCTCCTAGGGTCATGTTGTATCAACTTATAAATGTTACAATACAATTGTGAATTGTCATCAGGCTTATCTACTATTCCAGTCTTTGCATTTTCTAATTCAACTTGGCCTTCTCAATTTGCCAACGTGAGTTTTGCAATGTATATTTATTCTAATTCATAATTCAAATAAAGAGAAACTTTGTAGGTTAACGATCTGCATAAAATAGTCTGACTATCATAAATTCTTTAATTATCTACAACAAATTGGATCTTGATAGAGCGGAATGAAGACAGAGAATTCATATCACTGATTATATAGGTGCACTTGATTGACCAATTGCGTAAGTTGCTAATGACAAACGCCAATATCGTCAATGGGGAACAAAAAGTGGAGTATTGGTTGAGACTAAGAAGTCGATCTCAAATCACATTAAAACAACATGAATTTGACTTTCAAGTGCATGGCGTTATGACGATCCAGAGGGTCATCACCTGTTTTAAATGAATTTTGTGCTTTTGAGGCCTTTAAAACATCATTTAGAGTTGCATCGATTTGCGTGCATAGTCCGACTGCGTAGCCGAAAAGCTTAAATATGAAATTCTATGAAAAATATTAAGTTTTGGGTTTAAAATGAATAAATTTGACTTCGGTCAATTTTTTGGGTAAATGGACCTGGACCGGTGATTTGATGATCCCGAAAGGTTCGTAGGAAAATATGGAACTTGATGAAGTTTTTAAAAAATGCTTTGAATTTAAGGTTTAATTTGTTGGTAATGATGTTATTTAGGAGATTTGATCGCACGGTTAATTTCGTATGATGTTGTTGAGTGAGTACATGTGTTTGGTTAGGAGCCCCGAGGGATCGGGAGTGTTTCGGGGTGTGTTTCGGAGGGTTGCTCTACGCGAGCGCGGCGCACATCTTACGAACACATAAGGTAAATGGGGGCTGGTATGGAGTCTATCTTTTTCCTCTACGCGAATGCATTCCTAGGCCCGCGAATGCGAAGGTTAGGGAGGCCAACCCTTCGCGAACGCGTAAGAGGTATCGCGATCGCATAAGCCTGTGTAAGCTGCTCTTCGCGAACGAGCGGGACCCATCGTGAACGCGATGAAGGTCTGCCCAGCGATTAAAAACAGTAGCCTAACCGAGAATTTTTCAAACTTTCATAACTTCTTAATCTAAATTCCAAATTGGGCAATTTTTGAAAGAGGATTTCACCACAAACTCATAGGTATGTAATCTTAGACTAGTTTTCTTTCATTTTCATCAACATCTATTGAATTTCTAGGCCTAAAACATGTAATTTAAGGTAGAAAATTGGGTATTTGGGTAGAGTTATGACTTTTTAATTTTTCTGTATTTAGACCTTGTTTTGGGGTCGAATTTAAAAATAAATTAATATTTGGGCTCGTGGGTGAATGGGAGATTTGATTTTGGTATGAACCTCGGGTTATGACCAAGCGGGCCCGAGGTCAATTTTTGAGTTATTGGAAAAAATGATGAAAAACTTATAATTAGGCATTGGGTTCGATTCCCGGAGATCCAAGGGCTGCGGGTTCGATTCCCGAAGACCCGGAGTTTATTGATATATTTATTGAGATGAGGACTCCGAGTTCGATTCCCGGAGATCCAAGGGCTGCGGGTTCGATTCCCGGAGACCCGGAGTTTATTGATATATTTATTGAGATACGGACTGCGGGTTCGATTCCTGGAGATCCAAGGGCTGCTGGTTCGATTCCCGGAGACTCGGAGTTTATTGATATATTTATTGAGATATGGACTGCGGGTTCGATTCCCGAAGATCCAAGGGCTGCAGGTTCGATTCCCGGAGACCCGAAGTTTATTGATTTATTTATTTAGATACGGACTGCGGGTTCGATTCCCGGAGATTCTGAGATCCTTGAGACACATCCTGAGGTATTGAGACACGGGCTGCGGGTTCGATTCCCGGAGACCCAGAGATACTGTTATTGGAACTGCGGGTTAAATTTCTGTAGCTCCTGGATTGTTGATTATAGGGTGGGACTGCGGGTTCAATTCCCATAGGCCCTGGACTTGCTGATCGAGTTTTGTTGAGTTGGTTACTTGTTGGTAGCTTAATCGTAGACGGTTGCAGTAATCACTTTATTGTTGTTATTTCAGATTCATTATTATTTAAACTGCTTATTATTGTTATTATCATTATGTTATTGTTCTCTCGGTAGGGCCCTGACCTTCCTCGTCACTACTCCATCGAGGTTAGGCTTGGCACTTACTGAGTACCGCCGTGGTGTACTCATGCTACTCTTCTGCACATTTTTGTTATGCAGATCCAAGTACATCAGGGCAGGCTCATACTAGGTGATTCAGCAGCATATTTGGAGACCTCGAGGTATGATCTGCTACGTTCGCGGATCCGGAGGCCCTCCTTCTACTCTGATAGTATTAGTAGATGTTTTTCCCTCATTTCGTTGTTTTAGATACTCTTGACATATAGAGCCACAATTGTATTTCCCCTTTAGTCTGTGTTATCCGTGGGATTTCGGGTCTTGGTGGTATTTTTATATAGTGTGTTTGACGGGTGTATGTGCTAAGCGGCACGGATTACATTCCTATTTATATCATTTTTCCGCTATTTCTTGTTTAATGTTCACAAACTTGTATATTCCGCAACTGTGTTAGGCTTACCTAGTCGCGGGGACTGGGTGCCGTCACGACAGGTTCACGATTGGTGAACTAGGATCGTGACAAGTTGGTATCAGAGCTCTAGGTTCATAGGAGTCACGGGACACATATCGATTACTTAGAGTCTCGCTGATCAATACGGAGACGCTTGTATTTATCTACGAGAGGCTATGTAACTGTTTAGGAAACTCTTCAATTCTTTGAATTCCTTAGTGCGCCATTTATTCAATTGGAGCCTATGTCATATGTTCTTTTGCATCCACTCGTGTATTGAAATTGCGCACTCGGTATCAAGTATGCGCCGACGGTTCGTGACGCTGTAGAGAGATCTCAAGGGAGTCAAGAATTTACTCAACCATTGTTACCGCATGTCATCCATATCGATAATGCAAGAGAATTGAGAGATCTTCAATTGTGCACATGGGGGTGCACTAGGTTCTGACATTCGGTTGATAAGTACGGTCTTGAGAAGGTTTACTTAACTGCCTAATCGTCACAATAATGGTAGAATCGCAAGGTGGATGTAGATATAAAGATAGTTGGTGGTAATAAAGACTATATGGTTCATATGAGATATCTATTTAGCGAAAGATTCAGCTAGCAGAGATACTGGGGGAAATGAGTTTAACTGTCTTAAGAAGGACATGTACCAAACGAATGTCTTGGGTGGTCTTATGAGGAAGACGTACGAGTGTAAAATGCTAGTATCATGGATTAGCAAGATGTATCTTATGGCTTCGTGCCAAGTGAAAGGATTTCACCATCAACGATCAAATTATGGGTCTTGTGTCATATCAGATTTGGCCTGCAATATATTTAAGTGCTATTCAAAAGTTCTTGAAAAAACCTGCTGATGAGTAAGAGTTGAGATTTGTGTGGTGTGAAGTTGGGACTTTTGATGTTCCTATGTCCGTAGTAATTCTACATTTCATTATCAGCAGGGAAAACTTCAACAAAGGCTACATGGTGCTTCATAGGTGTGTGAGAATCACAATATGTTTTAAGTTATCGTTGGTAGAGAATGCTCGGTGCATGGAGCGTGATGATGTTTGGTTGCATTGGAATGAGGTCATACCCTATGGTGTCAGAATGCTAATAGGGAACATGTGGTTATGTTCGTTGGATCAAGTGAACTGCAGTTGAATAAGAGTAGATGACTTGAGAGAATGGTTCTAATGTGTTCGAGAGTCGAGTAATTGTGGCTTTGGGCTAAGTGGGAGAGTGCCACCGCTTACGATTGGGTCGCATGGTTAATTACCCACGTGAATTCTGTATACTAGCGTGTAATGGGTTATTGCAGCCACGGGAAAAGACCATATGTGGTTATTTGAGTGTATGTATTCTTGAATGCATGTTATGGTTAGCCTTACTGGCTCATGTTCAAACTTGAGGGAAGATTCATGATTTACGCCTCGTATAGGTGCAGATTGAAAGGGAAGTGGCTTCGTTGGGGACTTTATCGAGAGGGTATTCATATGTTATAAAATTCAGTAGAGTTGGTTGCGTACTGGGGCAATTCAGGGCCGGATGGCTCTCAATAGCGGTCCTAGTGAATTCAAGAGGTAAAGTGTGGTGCATAATAATACTGAGTCTATAAGTACAGTTGAGGCTCAAGCTTTTGAAGCAACTTATGAAGAAAGGCACAAAATGTTCTATGATGTTATGACTTGTGGTGTAGCATTTGAGAGACATGAAATGGTCGTAGTTCTTGAGATAGCATGGCCTCATGATTTTAGGTCACTCGGGGTGAGTGCGGTTGATATAAGTTAGGTATTGAAGGGAGAATTAACATTTCTAAGGAAATCGAGGATAAACTGGAATGATGTGGATTGGTTAGCCATAGTTGAGTTGGCATATTGGTGTCAATGATCGGTTCATGTAACGTGATCGAGTTATACATGCGATTTGTGGCGGTGCATTTGAGGCTTGTCGACCGCAGTGATTGATGTTATTCTTCTGTTAGGGGCCTGTTACGAGTAGGCAGATCTCGGGAAGGGTTATGGTGGCTTGGACCACTACTTAGAGATTGGCATATTCGATGGTTATGAGAACTTGCCTGTATGTTGCTATAGTTCTCCCGAAGTGAGTTAAATGGAAAGTCTTATGTGATGAAGTATTAAACTATCGTCAGTTCTAGAGTTGTGATGGAAGTCGTATCTTATCGTATATCGGCACGTGAGGTGCAGTGAGTGGTATGGAATTTGGAGTAAGGACCAAGGTCGCAGTTTGGTCAATGAATGTGATATAAAGAGCTCGGATGAGCAGGAAATGAGTTACAATGTTTTGAGTAAGATGGGTATTAACGTCAGTATCACTTGATATCTATGAAAAAGACTTTACATCCCGGTTAGGGACTCCTGATCGCTTTTCAGTGCTAGTGCAGCCGGGGGTTTGAGTGTGCAGGCCCGTTTAATTATTCGGAAGATGGTGAGAGCTTGTCCCACAAGAAGATTGTGTAGGTGTGACATGTAGTCACTTGATTGGTTAGAAATTTAAACCAAGTATGAGGATTTTTGGTGATATCATCCATTTGAGAATTTATGCCTGGAGGGCACTCTGCTTATTGGGTTATAGGCCTGTGAAATATTATTGACTTAGCTTGGCACGACCAGGATAGACTTAAGGTCGGTGGATAGATTTAAATGTGGAAGTCAGCCTTGCGTCAGACCGGTTGTGTTTCTTCCAGCAATGCGCCCCCTTATGGAGGGGTAGTCGCGATCTTATTTCGTAGTTAGTTAATTCATGTAAAGATATATTGCGCCGTATGAGTTGTGAGATGGCTTGGTAAGTTCCTTATGTGTTGAGGTTCCGCTCAGCGGTGATGTTATATGAGCATGATGGCTCTTGAGACTTAGATCATATATCGCACCTCAGTTGTGCTTGAGTTCGTAGCCTATAGCGCTATATGTTTTTTTGTGTCTGATATCATGCACCTTAGTGTGCTTATGATCGATATTTAGTATTTTGATGTGATGAGCTATTCAGCTCGACGTATGGCTCCTTGTGTGAGTTTTATATAGGAATCGGGTGGCACGCCGCCATGGTTATGTTGTTTGGATCGGGTGGCACGCCGCCATGGTTATATTGTTTGGATCGGGTGGCACGCCGCCATGGGTATGTTGTTGGGATCGGGTTGCACGCCCAACAGTATGATGTTTATTTCAGTGTCCATAATTGCTTTTATGTGTTCTGTTTCCTATTTTTCTGAGGAAGTCCATGTTAGTGTGAGAGTTGAATAGTTCTCTCTAGTGTTCGCCTTCCTTTTGTATCACGTACGAATTAGTGGCCTAATGACACATTGTGTCATCTTGTAGGACTTTTGATTATATCTGAGGTGGCTTATCGCATGAGCAGTTAGTACTGGGTGAGATGAGATTATGGGATTTGGGGTTAGTGCAAACTGATTATATGAAGTATATTATCGAGGAAAAGATCATCCTCTAGTTTAGGACAAGGTAATGGATCTTGTCAGAAGTATAGACCCAATGAATTGTTGATTCAGTAGTTGGTTATGGATATCGGCACATCTCTTCCGTCGTGTCAGTATTGTAAAAGTTAGAACGAGACCTATATAGATCATGAGGTGCAATGGGAGCATTTGATTCGCTGAATTTTTGGCTAACTTGTTCACAAAATATTATCGTGGTCCTGTGGATTTTGAGTTGCAAGGTAAGGATCCAGCAAGGTTATGCAGTCATGTTTGAGGACGGCGTTTGAGGAATATTGAGTGATCTCTTGATGAAAACAAGCCTGACATAGAATTCCGGATGTTGGAATTAGGCTCCAAGACTTAATTGTTTGAACAAGAGGGAATATCTTCGGATTATATCAGGCTAATGTGCTCAGCTGAGTCCGAGATTTTATTGGCCCTTTTGAGATTTGAGGCGTGTTGGGGAGGTTGCTTATGAGCTGGCCTTACCTCCCAGCCTAGCTAGGGTCCATTCCGTGTTTCATTTATGCTTCGGAGATACCATGGTGACCCGTCACATAGGTTGGATTTCACTTCTGTTCATCTAGACGATGATCTTTCTTATGTTGAGGAGCCAGTGGCCATACTAGACAGGCAAGTCAAGAAGCTAAGGTCAACGAACATCGCTTCAGTAGAGGTTCAGTGGCGGGGTCAACCGGCCGAGGAGGCGACTTGGGAGGCCGAACACGATATGCGCAACCAGTACCCTCATCTCTTCACCACTCCAGGTATGTTTTCTATGCTCGTTCGAGGATGAACGAATCTTTAAGGGTGGGAAGATGTAACGACCCGGCCGATCATTTTTGAAATTTATGCCCCGATCCCCCATCTAACTGTTCCCCTAAGTTTATTTCTGCTATTGTGGTTTGCCGGGAGGGTCGGTCCTTGAATTTGGAGTGTTTTGGGACACTTAGTCGGAACAGTGTTAAGACGACCTTGGAATGGAAATCGGATGGTTCCATTAGCTCTGTTAGGTGATTTCGGGGTTGGGAGCGCGTTTGGAATGTATTTTGGAGGTATGTAGCTCAATTAGGCTTGAAATGCCGAAGTTTGAAATTTTGGCGAATCCGAACGATAGGTGAGGTTTTGATCCGGGGGTCGAAATGGAATTCCGACAATTTCTGTAGCTTCGTTATGTGATTTTGGATATATCTGCAAATTTTCAGGTCATTCGGACGTCGTTTGGTCGGGTTTTAGATCGAATGTGTAATTCGGAAGGTTTTAAGGAATTTAGGCTTGAATTCGATGTGAATTATGGGTTTTGATGTTGTTAGACGTGTTTTGAGGATTGGAACAAGTTCGAATAAGGTATTAGGATGTGTTGGTGTGTTTGGATGAGGTCTCGGGGGCCTCGGGGTGGTTTCGGATGGTTAAACGGGAGAAAACATGGAAAATTGCAGGTTTTGTGTTCTGTTCTGTTGTTTTCGCTCCTGTGAAAATGGGAGCGCAGGAGCGAGTCCGCAGGAGCGGACAAGTGGGCGCAGGAGCAGAGATGATCGCTGAAGCGACGCCTGGTCCGCAGTGGCGGCATCGCTGATGCGGAAAGAGGATCGCAGAAGCGGTCCAGGGTCGTGAAGGGGTGTTCCGCAGAAGCGGAATCTTGGCCGCTTAAGCAAGTCCACAGAAGCGGACTCTGAGGCGCGGAAGCGGAAAATTTCGCAGAAGCGGGGGAGATTCCGCAGGAACGGACGCGCAGAAGCTGTTTGTGGCACGCATGAGCGGAAATGGCCAGTTAGGCCTAGGTTCGCAAAAGGACCAACTGGTCGCGGAAGCGGTTCCGCAGAAGCGGAAAATAGTCTACAGAAGCGAAAATCGCAGAGGGTTTAATTATATCAGAAGTTAGAAATTTCAGAAACATTTCAAACATTGAGGGCTCGGCTTAAGGGGTAATTTGGGCGATTTTGAAGGGAAATTCGAGGGGTTTCTTCAGGTAATCAACTATGGACTCGAATTATGATTGTTGTTGATAATATTATGCAATCTTCTCATGAAAATGGAGGAATTTGGGGTATTTAATGGGGATTTTCACCCTAGGCTTGAACTTTAGAAAATCAAAGGTTTGAATGGGCAAATGGAGTCCGAATTTAGTAAACCTTATATGCTTAGACTCGTATTGAGACGAGGGTTCCGAGTATGTAACTTTTATAAGTTTTCGAGAAGTTTACCGAAAGTCGAGTTTTGACGACTTGTGGGTTTTGGTGTATTTTGAATTATTTTGATTGGGTAATGCCCAATTGGCCTATTTTGATGTGATTATATTGATTTTTATCAGATATTACACCTGTGGAGGCCGACATTCGCGACAAGAGTTGTCTCTTAGCGGTTTTGTACCGGAGTCGAGGTAAGTGGCTTGTCTAACCTCGTGTGGGGGAACTTTCACCCCTAGGATATTATGTGATAATTTAAATGCCTTGTACGCGAGGTGACAGGCGTGTACATGCGCTGGTTGTTGTAAATCACTTTACTTGAAATTGTCCGATTAGTGATATTCCTGTACTTAGTTGATTAAATTGTTACATTTACCTGGCCCTCACTAGAAAAGCATGACTAGATAGGATTTATATGTCTAAATGCCTAATTGTCTTATTTGAACTTCTTGAAAATTGTTGATACTAGTTTTTAGTAAAGTTGTAGTTAAGCATATTATATTTTCTCTGTGCGTTTCTTTATTTGTTGTGTTGGAGGACTGCGGGTTCAATTTCCGGAGATCCCAGGGCTGTGGGTTCGATTTCCAAAGACCCAGAGTGGTATTGTTTGTGGACTGCGGGTTCGATTCCCGGAGATCCAAGGGCTGCGGGTTCGATTCTCGGAGATCCGGAGTTTATTGATATATTTATTTAGATGAGGACTGCGAGTTCAATTCCCCAAGATCCAAGGGCCGCGGGTTCGATTCCCGGAGACCCAGAGTTTATTGATATATTTATTAAGATACGGACTACGGGTCCGATTCTCGGAGATCCAAGGGCTGCAGGTTCGATTCCCGGAGACCCGAAGTTTATTGATATATTTATTGAGATACAGACTGCGGGTTCGATTCCCGGAGATCCAAGGGCTGCGGGTTCGATTCCCAAAGAACAAGAGTTTATTGATATATTTATTGAGATACGGACTGCGGGTTCGATTCCTGGAGATCCTGAGATCATTAAGACACATCCTGAGGTATTGAGACACAGGCTGCGGGTTCGATTCCCGGAGACCCAGAGATACTGTTATTGGGACTGCGGGTTAAATTCCCGTAGCTCCTGGATTGTTGATTATAGAGTGGGACTGTGGGTTCAATTCCCACAGGTCCTGGACTTGCTGATCGAGTTTTGTTGAGTTGGTTACTTGTTGTTAGCTTAATCGTAGACGGTTGTAGTAATCACTTTATTGTTGTTATTTTAGATTCATTATTATTTAAACTGCTTATTAATGTTACTATCATTATGTTATTGTTCTCTCGGTAAGGCCTTGACCTTCCTCGTCACTACTCCATCGAGGTTAGGCTTGACACTTACTGAGTACGGCCGTGGTGTACTCATGCTACTCTTCTGCACACTTTTGTTGTGCAGATCCAGGTATATCAGGGCAGGCTCATACTAGGTGATTCAGCAGCATATTTGGAGATCTCGAGGTATGATCTGCTACGTCCGCGGATTCAGAGGCCCTCCTTCTACTCTGATAGTATTAGTAGATGTTTTTCCCTCATTTCGTTGTTTTAGATACTCTTGACATATAGAGACATAGTTGTATTTCCCCTTTAGTGTGTGTTACCCGTGGGATTCCGTGTCTTGGTGGTATTTTTATACAGTGTGTTTGACGAGTGTATGTGCCAAGCGGCATGGATTACATTCCTATTTATATCGTTTTTCTGCTATTTCTTGTTTATTGTTCACAAACTTGTACATTTCGCAATTGTGTTAGGCTTACCTAGTCGTGGGGACTAGGTGCCGTTATGACAGGTTCACGATTGGTGAACTAGGGCCGTGACAAGTTCAAGCAGCTATTTCTGGAGAAGTTTCTACCTATTACATAGTGAGAGGCCTATCAAAGGCAGTTCGTGCGTCTCCGACAGGGATCCATGACAGTCACCTAGTATGAGACCAGGTTTATTGATTTGGCTCTCCATCCTCTTATTATACTTCCCACTAAAAGGGAGTGAGTAAGACAGTTTATTGATGGCCTCATTGAGCCTATTCGTCTCCAGATTCCTAGAGAGACTAGAAGTAAGATATCCTTTCAAGAGGAGGCCAATGTGGCCCGGAGGATTGAGATGGTATTATCACAAGGGGTGGTCATAAGGCAGACAAGAGACCCTGTCAGTAAGGCGCATTCAGTGATGCCTCATCCGGAAGCAGAGATTCGTATGATAGGTGTCATCCTTCAAGGCCTTTTCAGTCAGCTTTCCAGGTTTCTCACGGTGCCTCAAGTGGTCGTGGTTCTCACACGGACTATTCTGATCAACAGCCATTCAGTGCACCACCAGCTCCTCCTATTAGTGCACCGCCACTTTAGAGTTTCTGTGGTGGTCATCAGGTCGACAGGGGCAGCAGACTTAGCAGCCGAGGACTTGTTACACTTGTGGTAATACGGGTCATATTGCCAGATTTTTCCCTCGAGCACTGAGAAATTCTCAACACTAGGGTTCTCGTGCCATAATTCAGGCACCATGTGTTTCAAAGCCCACCCAGCCAGCTAGAGGTGGGAGTAGAGGTGCTAGAGGTGTAGGTAGATGTCCTAGAAGTGGAGCTCAGACTGCCAGAGGTGGAGGCCAGCCAGCAGCAGGCCATTCTAGAGAGGTATATCAGAGTGGTGGGGGCCATCCCCGATGTTATGCTTTTCAGGACAAGCCAGAGGTAGAGCCTTCAGATGCGATTATTACATGTATAATTCTAGTTTGTGATAGAGATGATTCAGTGTTGTTTGATCCGAGGTCTACCTATTCGTATGTGTCATCTTATTTTGCCCCGTACTTGGTCATGCCTAGTGATACATTAGGTATTCTTGTTTATGTGTCTACATCGGTGGGTGACTCTATTATGGTCGATCAAGTACATCGTTCTTATATGTGGTGATTGGGGGTTTTGAGACTCCTGTAGATTTGTTTCTTTTAGATATGGTTTACTTAGACATTATATCGGGGATGGTAATCACCCTATCATACTATTTTAGACTGCCATGCCAAGACTGTGACCTTAGCTTTACCGGGTATGCCTCATTTACAGTGGAGAGGAGCTCCTGGTCATTCTACATGTAGTGTTATATCGTATGTGAAGGCTCGGCGTATGGTCGAGAAGGGGTGATTTGCCTACTTAGCCGATGTTCGTAATTCTAGTGCTGAGGTTCCCTCCATTGATTTTGTGCCTGTTATTTGTGAGTTTCCTAATGTTTTCCCTTCAGACCTACCGGGTATGCCACCCGACAGGGATATTGACTTCTGCATTGGTCTGGTTTCTGGCACTCATCCCATTTTTATCCCACCATATCGTATGGCACCACCGGAGTTGAAGGAGTTAGAGGAACAATTGCAGGATTTGCTTGAGAAGGGTTTCATTAGACCTAGTTTTGCACCTTGGGGTGCGCCGGTGTTATTTGTCAAAAAGAAGGATGAGTCAATGAGAATGTATATTGATTTCCAACAATTGAACAAGGTAACGATTAAGAATAAGTATCTGTTATCGATGATTGATGATTTGTTCCAGCTTCAGGGTGCCAGGGTATTTTCCAAAATTGACTTGCGATCTAGCTACCATCAGTTGAGGATTAGGGCATCTGATCCAAGATAGCTTTCCGCACTCGGTACAAGCATTTTGAGTTCTTGGTTATGTCATTCAGGTTGACAAATGCCCCAACAGTTTTATGGACTTGATGAACCGAGTGTTCAGGCCTTATTTGGACTCATTCGTGATAGTTTTTATTGATGATATATTCACGCAGTTAGGAGAAGCATGAGCAGCCCCTTAGAATGGTTATTCATGCTCTGAGGGAAGTTAGTTATATGCTAAGTTCTCGAAGTGTGAATTCTAGTTGGGTTCAATTGCATTTCTAGGTCATATTGTATCAGTAGAGGGTATTCAGGTGGACCCAAAGAAGATTGAGGCAGCCAAGAACTGACCTAGACCAGCGTCAGCTACAGAGATCCGGAGTTTCTTGGGGTTGTCAGGCTACCATCGACGATTCGTGAAGGGGTTTTCATCTATTGTAGTCCCGATGACCAGACTGACCCAGAAGGGTGCCCAGTTCAGATGGTCAGATGAGAGTGAGGCGAGCTTTCAGAAGCACAAGTCAACTCTGATTACGGCATTGGTGTTGGTTTTGCCCACATGTTCAGGGCCTTATATAGTTTATTGTGATGCTTCCCGTATTAGGCTTGGTGCAGTGTCGATGCAGGAGGGCAAGGTCATTGCCTATGCTTCGAGGCAGTTCAAGATTCATGAGAAGAACTATCCAGTGCATGATTTAGAGTTGGCATCCATAGTTAACACATTGAAGATTTGGAGGCATTATCTGTATGGCGTAGCATGTGAGGTATTTACTGATCACAAGAGTCTCTGGTACTTGTTCAAGCAAAATGAGTTGAATTTGAGACAAAGAAGGTAACCGTTGGAGTTGTTAAATGATTATGATATCGCTATCTTATATCACCCGAGAAAGGCCAATGTGGTGGCCGATGCTTTGAGTTGGAAGTCAGCCAGTATGGGCAGTCTTGCTTATATTCCGGTACTCCTATCTCTGGAGCATTACTCAGCCCTGACATTCCTCGTACTCCTATCTCTCGAGCATTGCACTCTGTCTTCGAGCTCGAATGTGGTCCACCGTGCTCGAACTCAACCTTGCCCGGACTTGGGCCCAGGATGGAGCTTTATAAATCAGAGATCTGTAATTTTGACCATATGCAACTATATTAAAAAAATAATTAAACTTAGAGTATAACTTAAATAGTGTCCCAAAATTGGATATTTGTGCACTTTCCCCGGTTACTTGCCATTCCAAGTTAAACACAGTAATGCCGAATAGTGAAGTAGGCCCCTCTCTTGGTGGAATTATCCGTCTCTGAAAAAGGAAAAGAAAAGAGAAAAACAACTGGAAACATGGGACCAGACAGCAGACATTTTTAAAACAAAAGGGGTAATTACGTAAATGGGAGTGCAAGATGTTTCAGATCTTCATTAAACTATTCTTATACATTGTCTTTCTGTCGAATTTATGACAAACAATCATCGCCGAGTCGCTCCTCTGTCGAATTACTACAGTGGCAATCTTGTAATATACTAGCAAAAACCATGGCATTAAACGAAGAGAGTAATACCAACTAAAAGATGTTGATTATCCATCTTTGCCATCTATTAGAAATTCCCAAAATTCCTTATTGCCATGTCAAATCTTCGTAATTCCCCCCCAAAACAGCGAAGAAATTGAAAAAGTTCAGTGGTAATCTTGTAATAAACAAGAGAAACCAAGGGTATTAAAGAAAACTCGAGAATATGAATTTAAAAATGGTGGAGATCTAATTTTGCCATCTAAAAATTCCCTAATTGCCCGAAATCAGCGAAGACCCGGCGGAGAAGAAGAAAAATAGTCAGAAATTAAAGAGTTTAACAGAGAGAAAAAGTGAAAGAGAGAGATCGACACAGTTGTCGAAGACTTTTTAGAGAGAGAAAGACAGTGCTCGTGTTTGTGTGTGAGAGTGTGTGTGTTTGGTGGCAGTAATGGCGGAGTCGCAGGAGGAACGGAAGCAGGAGAGCGAGGAGAGCGTGAAGTTGTTCGTAGGTCAGGTACCGAAGCACATGACAGAAGCACAACTCCTCGCAATGTTTCAAGAGCTTGCTATCGTTGACGAAGTCAACATCATCAAAGACAAGACGACGCGTGCTTCTCGAGGTTATCTCCTCTTCCTCTACTTCTCCGCCCAATTTTTGGATCGCAATTGTGCAATTGCAGCAACATTGCTTTTGTTTTTCACTCTTCCTTTTAAGATTTGTACTCTCTAGATTCGTGTTTAACATTTCTCAAAATCCTAACTTGCTGTTTTTAGGTTGTTGTTTCGTGATCTGTCCGTCGAGAGAAGAAGCGGATAAGGCTGTCAATGCATGTCACAATAAGAAGACGCTTCCAGGAGTCAGTTTTCTTCTATATTCTTCTGTTTCCTCATTAATTAGTGCATACATTGCGTTTTTACTTTATTAATTGAAGAAGATTTTTGCATTACTTGTAATTCTTTAGTTTTGTTAATTAATTACCTTACTTAATTAGTTAAAGAAGATTCGTTGTTCATTAATACACTGTAATTTATAATTAATGACCTTCCATAGTTCATTAAGAAGATTTATGTTACTTGTAAATTGTAATGCTGCAAAATCTCTGCACTGTTCTGTAATTCTATGATGTTGATAATTAATTACCTCATTTTTTCAAAATATTTTAATTTTATATACTCAGATTTTTAAGCCTGCTGGTTTTGTGCTAAAAGGGCAACCCGGTGCACTAAGCTCCCGACATGGGCGGGGTTCGGAGAAGGGCTGGACTACAATATTATACGCAGTCTTCCCTGCATTTCTGCAAGAAGCTATTTCCACGGCTTGAACCCGTGGCCTCTTGGTTTTGTGCTTGTTTAAGTCTTTTATATAAATATAGGGAGACGTAAAATGTTATTATATCTGACCTATAATTGAGAAATGGCCCAATATATATATATATATATATATATATCTATGTGAGGAAAAAGTATTTTATGTTTTGGGGAGTTCTTGGAAACAAGAGGGGTTGCTCTGATGGTAAGCAACCCCACTTCCAACCGAGAGGTTGTGAGTTCGAGTCTCCCCAAGAGCAAGGTGGGTAGTTCTTGGAGGGAAGGATGCCGGGGTCTATTTGGAAACAGCCTCTCTACCTTAGGGTAGGGGTAAGGTCTGCGTACACACTACCCTCCCCAGACCCCACTAAGTGGGATTATACTGGGTTGTTGTTGTTGTTGTTGATAGTTTTGATGTTGATAATGGCTATGAAATTCAATTGGTTGACTCTATATCTCAGAGGAATGTTATTACATCTTCTATGTGTTTTGACTTTCAAAATGTAGAATGTAGGAAAGCAGATTGCTTTTTGAGGCTAAAGGCTTTCCCAGTTGTGAGTGGGCATTATCAAAGACTTGAATTCCGGGTTCAAGCTTCACTTCACTTCATTTGATATTTCCAAATAGTGGAAACTAGAATGGACGATGAGTGATCCGTCTTAACTGACTAAAGAAACTTACTCAGTATGTTTGTACAAGCAGAAAGGCAAATCCGTAGAGGGGAAATCTTCATTATAGGCTAAGTCATAAGTGGGGCACTCGAGAATCAAGCTGGCGCCTACTGAGAGTACAGTGGCAGCTATAAGAACTTTTAGCAAATCATATCAGGAGAGAACTAAGAAGCATATGGAGAAAGTTGCACCCCAGCTGGGGTGTTGGGCGGACAGTGCAGCACCCATGCATTGTGCGAGTAAAAAAAAGACTAAGGCTGGATATATTGATCCGATATGGGTATTATGCTTTTCACTAGTTCTCTATTCCTTTCTGGCAGTCGTGTCTAGAGTAATCTATTTCTTACTAGATGTCATAGTTGGTTGACTGAAATAGCAGTGAACTTATCCCAAAAGAAAAAAAGAAGAATGAAGTAGCAGAGATCACGGGGATACCATAGAGTTACCCTTAAGAATCCAAGAGGAGTAGCAGAGATATTAGAGGCGTTTGGCATCATAGATTGGTCAAGTAACCAAGTTTCTTCTAATATCCTTTGGGTCCTTATGGTTTCCTACTGTAACCTGACTATTAAACTGTATGCATGCCTTAACTTCATTTATCTTCTAACTTAGCATTTGATCTCTTGCATATTGTAGTGAAGTGATTAATTTTCCATGCTGATATTTGGACTGAGAGTAGATACCAATGCATGCCGATCTTATTAAGTTTATTTATATCTGCAGTTCTTTTATATCAGCATCACATGTTTGCTTGTATTTCTTGTTAATGAGTCGTGTTGTTCTCTGTTTCCAATTCAGGCTTCTAGTCCGTTGCAAGTGAAGTATGCTGATGGCGAGTTGGAAAGACTAGGTGTACTATAATTCAAATTCTCTTGTTATCATAGTTGTTCTGACTTCTTTTCATAGTTTCCTGTCCTTTTCTTTTCTTAAGATCTGCTCCTGCTATTGTCATTCTTTTTTGTTTTGTGATACTAACTAGACTATGTTCTCTCATGTTTTCTTTTTCTTCTTTTCTTTAATTTTTTTCCTTAACCTGAAATCCAGAGCACAAGCTTTTTGTTGGTATGCTTCCAAAGAATGTTTCTGATCCTGAAGTATCTGCCTTGTTCTCTCAATATGGAGTCATTAAAGATTTGCAGATTCTTAGAGGTTCTCAGCAAACTAGTAAAGGTATACCTGGTACTATCTCTCTTAAGTTTAATGGTTTTCTGAGGAAGAAAATAGTTCATCTCCAGAAAATATCTTCTTTCTTGAAGGATGTGCTTTTCTGAAGTACGAGAAGAAAGAGCAAGCAGTTGCAGCAATAGAGGCTCTCAATGGAAAGCATAAAATGGAGGTTTGCATCAATTTCATATTATTTGGACTGCTTAAATGAAGTTCTTGAAATTGATTTTTAAGTTTGCATAGTGGACATATGTATAATGTTTGTGCATAAAATTAACAGGAGTTTATAAGTTGCAGTGATTTTAGTGTGGGTGTTCCTTAAGCAGTTGATCTGGTGATAGTCTTTTCTTTGGGGCTGTATAATTTGTTAAGCATTCAGGATGGAGTACCCTTTTTGTGCATTTGTCCTGTTGTCTTTGCAGTAGTTTTGGAAGTATTCCTTGCAGGAATAGCATCTGTCATCATGAAAGCAGCATATGTTTGGCTTTAGATTGGGGTCATTTGTCAGTCAGCATGTGTTCAGTTTATGTGAATGGCTTATTTATTGCCCTGTTGTTGCAGGCCAGCAGAATGGCCTATTTGCTGCCATTTGCTGTTCAGAGGAATTCAAAGACATTATCTGGTGATTTCTTTCTAGGCCATTTCGACATGGCAGTCATGTGTGGGGTTGTTAGGCCTTGAGGCTCTTGACTGAATTAATGAGATGTTAAACTGTTTATTCTAGTAATTCATTTAGTTGAACGAGTTAGTTACTGCCAAAGAAAACTTAAATATTCATGTTATGATATTGAGAGCTCATTCATTTAGGGAGACCATAATTCGCAGCAGTTTGTCGAAAGGGCTTGTTACTGTTATGCCATTTGATTTGCATATGCACTCTTGTCTTTCCCCACTTGTGGGATTCCACTAGGTTGTTGTTGTTGTACTCTTGTCTGTAATCTGTCCCTGGAAGATGAATAGTTGATTAGAAGTTTATTGGAGTTGAGAGCAAGTGATGACCTGGAACAGCCAGCATTTCTGTTACAATTTGCCAATAACTTTACTATGAGAATTTACTTTGTCTGGAAAAGGGTGCCAAAGCTGTTCAAGTAGATTAGCTATCTTTTCATTATGAGGATTTATGCATCTTAACTGAATCCTTTTATCAAGATTTGATGTGATGTTAAGTTTAACTTATTCATGACTTCCAATTGCTGGAGATGTTGTTATCAAATTAGTCACTCTTTTTTCCAGGGTTCCACTGTCCCTTTGGTAGTGAAATGGGCAGATACAGAAAAGGAAAGGCAAGCCAGGAGGGCTCAGAAAGCTCTATCTCAGGCTTCTAATGCTTCCGACTCTAGACAACATCCCTCTTTGTTTGGAGCTTTACCAATGGGTTACATGCCACCATACAATGGCTATGGTTATCAGGTTGGTTGAGTTGTATTCACCAGTAAATTTGGTTATCAAGCTTAATATCTTGTTATTTTGCTATGAATATGATGTGGATTGGCTTCCTCAGTTCCATCATTTATTACATTTCTTGATGTGAATTGTCATGATCCTTTACCTTAATTCCATCATCTATCACTTTTCTTTGTCATTCTGGTTTTGCTAATCAATTTAAAGGTCAATGCAAGTTAACATGCTCACTTTGCAGACTCCTGGGGCGTATGGGCTCATGCAGTATCGCCTACCATCAGTGCAGAATCAGCCAGCATTTCAGAATATGGTTCCACCAATAAACCAAGCAAGTGCTCTACGTGGAGGTGCACCTGATCTTTCTCCTGGTATTAGCCCAAGAAATTATGCCATGTCACCTGGAAGTTATGTTGGATCCGCTTACCCAGCTGTTCCAAGGCTTCAGTATCCCATGCCATATGCTGGAGGCGTTATGAATACCAGACCACCAAGTGGTTCTCCTGGCTCGATGCCCCCTAGTACTGCAAACAGTCATTCTGCAGCATCTTCAAGTGTCAATTCAAGTACAGGGGGTCAAGTTGAAGGTTGTTGAACCTTTACTTTGCAATGCTCTTAGCTCTAGAATTTCTCTAGCTTATCAGGTACAGTCCCTAACCTAGGGGCTGTTAGAGCGTTCTGCTGAATGTGGCTGCTGGCTATCTTTTGATTAATTATCTTGTGGAACTTGTTCCAAATCATTGATAATTAGCAGAGGGCTGGTTATATTGCAAGGAAAGAACCTAATAGTAAATAGTAGTAGAAGAAATCAGTCATGTATATATGACACCAAGTTTTCTTTTTGGACCTTTCTGTGACTGCTATTAATGATAGTAGAATCTATTATCTTTGATTTTACTTAATTTATATAGGATCCCATGAATGCATTTGATATTTGTCCAATGACATCTAATACAGTTTTCTTTCCTTTTTCTGCTCCCGCTGTTCCATTTTAAAGTAACAATCTTTTCGTTTTAGTTAGTTCCAAAAAGAATTCATACATTTTTATGTTTGGAAGCATTTAACTTTAAACCTCCCACTTACCTTTATTGACATGCTTTTATAACCTCCACATAAATGTCATCACATGTTTAATACCACATGTTTCGACGATCTATGTTTCTTTCGTAAACTCCGTCCAAGCTAAACACCGCACATAAAATGAATCGCAAGGAGTATTTCCCTCGCCTGATAGTCTTCCAGCATGTCGATATAAGATTTCATTGACAAACTTCAAACATAAGCAACCTTATGAGATGAGCAGCATATGGAGATTCTGGACTATATAGAGAGGAACTCGAATTAAACACTGCACACGTTTTTAAATGTGTCGTTTGTACCGCTTTATGTGATTGAGTGGTAGAGATGTCACTTGAATTGCTTATACATTACTTGCCAGTGATAGTTGAATATGTGCAAATGAAACTGCATTTATTAAAATGTAATTTTTTTGACTACAGGTCCACCTGGTGCTAATCTATTTATTTATCATATTCCTCAAGAATTTGGTGATCAAGATCTTGCAAACTCGTTTCAGCCGTTTGGCAGGGTCTTGAGTGCCAAGGTTTTTGTTGACAAAGCTACTGGTGTTAGCAAATGTTTTGGTAGGGACCTTGAGATGCTAGGTTACTTTCAATCAAAATTAGTGTTCTCGCTATTTAGCTTACGACTGAACTTCATTCTGCAGGATTTGTAAGTTATGACTCTCCAGCAGCCGCACAAACTGCAATCAATATGATGAATGGTTGCCAATTAGGTGGTAAGAAGTTAAAGGTTCAGCTTAAAAGGGACAACAAACAGAATAAACATCATTGATATCAAAAGTGAGGTACGGAAAGATCCTCGCATGAAATCATCACACGCAAGCTACTTGGGAGTTACTGTATTGGCAGCCATTGCCGGGCAGATTTGAAAGTTGAGCGGCAACATGGCAACTCAATGCAAGTTGTAGTTCCCTTATGGGTTAAAGTCCCACACTTGTAATTCTTGATTAATTCTTCTGCCACTGTAATTTGTAATTTGTGTAACATGGAGTAACATTTAGATATTGATTATTTTATTGATTCTTCTCAATCGACATTATTGTGTCATTAAGTGATTGAATGGTTCGTTTGTTTTTTTTTGCAATTCTTGTTTCTGTGGTCAAAAGTAACTTCTCCGTCTTTTGGTTTTAATGGAGGAAAAATGGAATGACATGTTCCTGGGACTTGAGCATTCTTACTGTCTCTCAGGTTTGTTCTTTTTCTAAATTCTAATATCCTTTGGAATGATGTTGTGAAGTAAAACAAAGTTGAAGTGTATCTTTATAATACTACATCTATGGGAGGTTTTTTCTGTTTCCATCCTGAAAGCCAGGTGCTTTGTGATCGAATTATTGCTATGGTTATTTGGTAGCTATATTACTGTTTAATTGTCAAGAGCTTTTCATTCTCATCTTTTTCTCTTGTTTGTTCATTTCAGGAAGTTGGGTGTTACTTTTATGGTGCTTTTCGCCTTGTATGAAGGAAAGTATTTAGTTGTCCATCTCGTTGCTCTGATGGACACTTTCTTCCATGGAGACTAGTGGGAAAATCTAGCTGGTTTTTGGCTTGACATTGTCTGTATAGAAGGTAAATTCTATTTCTCAGCATGCTTACATGATTGTTAAGCTGGGCCTTTTAAACCTGTAGGTGCAACTATGAAGAGAACCAGACATGGTTTAATCCCTTAGACGGTCCAGATAAAAGAAGTTTTCGTAAGAAAATATTTTCTGAAATATGTAATGTTTTTCTGCTGTTTATGTAATTTAGCAGAACCTGCTATACCTGAATATTTTAATTGCTGGGTTGGCCTCTTCCATGGAGACTCCATGAGGTGCAGCTCATCCCCTGAAATATGATAGCTGCATTGCTGCGTTCTACTAAAATAAAACAAAGGTAACTGCTTCGGGCCAGTGGTCTGCTCTCCTGTTATCAAAGATATACTCGATCTTGTCCCGAATCTTGGGCTATTTCTTTGTGTTTTGCTGCAAATAACTGCTAAGATGACTTGTCCTATATCGTTTTTCGCAGGGGGATTTGGTGGGGAAAGAAATAGATTAGAGACAATTGTTTCAGTTTGATAATTGTTAAAAACAATTGGACATGTCAGTACTGTGCTTTCTTTACTAATGCTGAGTGTTATGCAATCCAATTTGCAGCCTCAGCCTCTTGGTTTAATTTGCAAACCCATTTTCCTGCTTTTTTATATTGATATATGTATTGCCTGTTATAATGATCTGTTTGAATTTGGTACATTCTGGGTACTTCTGTGCATTGTTTATAAAACATTCTTGTTGCTCCAAACAGGTATTTAGAATGGCAGATTTGCAGAGGTAGTATGACGCGCACAACATGTTTTTGAATCCTGTTGCATCAAGTAAATGGAGAACGGTAGAGCTAGCAGACCCTTCATCCATTGAGTTCGAAGCTAAACCAAGCGAATTCAAACTCTTGGGAAGCATCAAATAATTATATAGGCCCATGGTAGAGGAAAAGCCATCTCTTCCCATCTTTTATTGCACAAGCTATCCCCCATACTGCTGTCCCCTCGCCTCCCCCCCCCCCCCAAACCCCCCAACCCAACACACACACAGAGACCAAAATAATGAAGTTAATGGATGTGAAATGTCATTTTTGCATCAATTTCGTGCCCATAAGTTCAAAGTATGTTTACGCTTGTCTTGTGTGGAGATATACTCTCTCCGTTCTTTGCTTTTAGCACGCCCATTCAGAAAATATTAAATTCTATATAAAAATACTTACTATGACTAAATTATCCCTAATTAAACATTTAATGTGAGGAAAAAGAATTTTTTTTAGGGATATGTGTATAGGGGTTACTATTTAAAAATAAATTGAATTCTTTCTTGATTATATAACTGCACATTTATTTTAAATAAAAATGAAAAAGCAAATTGATTACTTATTCTGAATCGAAGGGAGTAACATTTAGAGTCTAGGTGAGTTTAGAGTTTGCATAAAGATATTTAAGTGGCAGAATATGTAATTAGTGGTAGGTTTACAGCCTGTTTGGTCAAGAAAATTAGCTTATTTTGAGAAGTATTTTTATTAAGTATTTTTTTCAAAAGTACTTTTGGTGAGAAGTATTTTGTGTTTGGTTAATTAGTGTAAAAAGTATTTTTGAGCAGTAATTAATGTTTGATCAAATTTTAAAAAGTTGCTTCTCTCAAAAGTATTTCTCAAAAAAATGCTTTTAAAGAGAAGCTATTTTTTTTTCTTTTTCAAAACTGCTTGTGCTTCTTCTCAAAAATATTTTTTTTTTTTTCTTTCAAAAGTTTGACCAAACATCTCAATTCTTGGCTAAACAAGCGTGCTTCACTTATCTTCCGTCAACGCTGTGGGCAAATGATGTGTCTTTATCTATGGGGAATTGGTTTTCTAGAAGAAAGATTAGCGGAATGATTAGTCTATTTCTGCGGTATGAAGTGTCCCTCACGACTTGAGTTTAGGAGGGTAATCCTTGGTGCAAGGAGTTCCACGTTTTAATCTTACAAGTTGGATAAGAGTAGGATTTGCCTCTTTTATTTAGTTAGTGGGCTCATTTTAGGACCAATCTCACGAGGCAAGTGGCCCATGGTTGGTCTCCAAAGCCCTTTTCCACTCTCCTGTTGCCGCCATTTAAATATCCTCCTCCACAACATATCACGTTTTGGATGGTAAATATCATTATCAAAAAGTCAAAATGTGTGACTTTGCACTCTATGACGTGGTAGTAACAAAACTTTAGCATAATAAACCAATCTTTAGTTAGGTGAATTTGAAGCTCAACAGTTTAAGCAGGTAGGTTAGCCTTGCTTTGAGTTTAATAGCCTGTTTGGCCAAGTATTTTTTTAGCTAAAAGTAGTTTTTTTTTTGGGCAAAAAATATTTTTGGCAAAAAATTGAGGTGTTTGGCCAAGCTTTTGGAAGGAAAAAAAAATACTTTTGAGGAGAAGAAAAAAAAAGTACTTCTCTTCAAAAACACTTTTTTGAGAAGTATTTTTGAGAAAAATACACTTACAAGCAATTTTTTAAAGCTTGGCTAAACACTAATTCCTGCTCAGAAGTGCTTTTCAAACTAATTACCCAAATACAAACGGCTTCTCACCAAAAGTACTTTTGAGAAAATACACTTTTAAAGAATAACACTTCTCAAAATAAGCTGAATTTTGCAACTTGGCCAAACGGGTTATAAATTTTATGGCAAATGTTTATACAGTCAAGATATTAGACAGTAAATTGCAGAGGATTGATTTAATCTTTAAAAAATTTTAAAAAAAATGTAGCTGTCTCATTCAGAGGGATTCTGTAGAAAAAGGAAAGCTGGGATGTAAATGTAAACCCTGCGTGAATTTGCTGAAAATTCTCTAATTCTTATCTTCCTTATGGGGTAATTAGACTCTTGACTGTTGATAGGGTCAATTGAAAATAAATACACTTTGTTGCACTTGACCATTAAGCAGTCAATTCTTTTTATCTCTTTTATTCTGTTGCTTACAGCGGAGAAATGCCCTTAGAATAATTGAATAGAATGCTGCATACATTTACTAATAGACATCAGCTTGGACAAGAGGAATAAAAGTTTGAAATTGTTAGGTGTTTTACCAAAAGCTATCGGTTGCTTTATGAGTTAGGGACAATCGAAGATTATAAAAGGGGGTAAATCGGAATCAATGGTAATATATCCGAAGATCGATCTTTGGATTCGTATAAAAGTTGTTCTTATAAAATTGTAGTAGATCTTGATGAAGTGTTTAAGCAAGTTAGTAACAGAGAGATAAAATAGAGAGAATGATAGATAGAGCGAGAATTGTATTATTATTGACTAATAACACTTGTCTTACAAACGAGGGAGACCCTCCCTTATATAGAAGGAAGGTTCGCTCGCCAATACATTACATCATTTCAGAGCTGCTATTATTACAATAATGGCATAGGGGAGGGGAAGTCGGGACGTCTATACGGACAAGTCTGCTGATACGCCTCTATGGTCGGGGGCGTGCCCCTTTCGTCGTATGGATGCGAGAGAGGATATCGTCCGATGTCTATGGCCGTATAAGGATATGTGCTCGACCCGCATTACATCCGATTCAACCCAACATTAGGTAAAGCAACTTCCTCTGTCATTTTTCCTTTTTCCTAAAAATCATTTTGAGCTATTGCAAATTGATTGACATTATTATAATTTAAATAATGTGCACATCATGCAGTAGGAAAACTCATAAGCTTAGGGATATTGCCTCGCTGTTCTTTGTGGAAATAGGCGGATATAAAGTCCGTCGTTATAGATGAAATAGCTCAGAAACGATAAGATATAAAAGGGGGCAAATTTTGTTCCTGAACATCTAAAATATATTTTATATCCAAGAAGTCAAGATTATAGTGCCCAAAATACAGGGCAGACTACCTAGGCATTCTAGGAAATTTTGAACCTAACTTTGCCAATGGACCAGGCAGTAATGTTGTGTTAAGCAGGATCAAGAACAATTATATCACAGCATTTACTGGAAGAAAGATAACATATACCTATATATAAAGTGTTATTTTCCGACGAAGCGGGTTCAAATGAACCCTCTTGACTTCATTTGGGTCTGCCCCTGGCCGAAACTGATAATAAATAGTTGATGTGTTCCGTAGAAAAGTGCCGATAAGTTGTTCTTTATTGAAATGACTAAAATATCCTTAGAAACTTTATAAAAGATTATAAATTAAAAAGTTTTTTGTTAAAGAAAAAGATGAATAATGAATATGGATTGAGAAAAAAAGTAAGAAAATTATTTTGTGAATTACAAAAAATTATTAAGAATAAATTAGTAAAAAGCCTTGGTCAAACTAAAAATGCTTATAAGCTAAAAAATCATAAGTAGAGGGTGAAATATTATCTTATAAGGACTTTGGATATATAACAAATGCCTAGATAAATCAAAAGGTGTTTATAAGTCAGTTTAACCAACTTATAAGTTTAGCCAAACATCCTCTAAATCAGCTGAGGAGAATTCAAGTCAATTATTCACTTTTTCAACTGATAAGTCTCGTTAGTTTTCTAAATTCATATAATACATGTGTTGATCATGGACTATGCATAATCAATTCATATAATCTCAATCTACCTACATAAATCCCAATTAAAATTCATAGTCGCGTGTTTTTTGCTTAAATTTTCAATCTAATCACCAAATTAAAACTAATTTAAATGCAAAATTACAACCATTGAAAGCATTTTCAAATCTCAATCTCCTTCTTAGGAAACGAGCAGTTAGAGTACCATTATTCCTGAAGAAATTCGAATGTCAATTAGTTTTACTTTTGAATACTTACTTTATTATTTTGTCAAATAGACGATCCATAAGACCAACTCAACTAGAAAAAAATCCACAAGTTGGTTTACCTCTTTTTTTTTTTTTTTTTTTTTTTTAATTTATTTATTTGCAAGTCAAAGTTTAGACACTCTAAATTTGAAATATTAATGAAATATGAAACATTTATAAGTGACATAATAATTCCCCACTCAGAAAAGTTAAAAAAAAATTCAATTAAATTTGAGTCCAAACATATCAATAGTCTGTTTGGTCCAGCCGTAAAAATCAACTTATTTTGTGAAGTGCTTTTTTTAAAAAGTACTTTTGGTGAGAAACAGTTTCTATTTGGCTAATTAGTTTGAAAAACATTTCAGAGCAGCGATTAGTGTTTGACCAAGCTTTTAAAAATGCTTCTAAGTGTATTTTTCTCAAAAACACTTATCAAAAAAGTGCAGTTGGACAGGAGCCACTTTTTTCTGCTTCTCCTCAAAAGCATTTTTTTTTCGCTTCCAAACGCTTGGCCAAACACCTCAATTTTTGCTAAAAGTACTTTTGTGAAAAAAAATGTCAAACAGGCTAAGTACCTTTTCCCCCCTCAAACTTAAGCCAAATTTCTCTCCCGGGGCTGGTCGGAGTTTGGTGGGGCTATCTATAGATGGTCTGTGTATTGTAGTGCGGCCTTTTGGTAGTTAATGGTCGTTATTATTGTATGCCGTTTTATTTATGGGATGTGGCTAAATAAATATTTGTGGATGCCCTTTTGCTTCTGTTTTTTGTTTACCTTTCCTTTGACATGTCTTGTTATTTATGGTCTATGTTTACATAATTATGTATTAATTCCTGCTGGAGTTTCAAATTTTCTTTTGTTTTTGTTTTTTCTTTCCTTTCCCTAAACCGAGGGTCTATTGAAAATAATTTCTCTACCTTTACGGGTGGGAGCAAGGCCTGCGTACATATTACCCTCAATACATTGGTTAGTTGTTTGTCTGTTTGTTTAAACTTAAGACAAATATTATCCAAACGCTTATTTCTTGTTGGGAGGACTACGGGGTAGTGGAAAGTGGAAAGGTAGGATGTCAAGTGAATTAAATTTTATTTTATCATAATGTATTATTTTATTAAGTTTTTTTTTAGTTTAACTCTGTCTTTATTGATTTTCTCTCGATCACTTTTTTTCTTCCATATTGTTTGAAAGAGTTATGCATTCGATTCATCAATTTGATTTTGACCCTTATCGATAATTATTTGTCGTTTATCGATTTGTACATATGCTTATCGTTATCGTTTCAATAAGGTTTCGATTTCGATTTATCGATTTTGGGGGCTTATCGATTCGGTTATCGATTACACCAATAAGAAAATTTTGCAGGATTTCACAGAAAGTATATCGCTATATGGACAAAAAAGAAGCTAAAATAAGACGAACACTATTTATAATATAAAAATTGTGACAACAAGCACATGCAACAAAACTAAAGTAAGAGATCACATGTACCACCAACACTACGACGGTATAAAAAAAATAAAATAAAATACATCATCACGGTTAATCCTGTTTTTCATTAATTTGAATTTCATTCCCTTGATCTTTAAATATGATCATTCCTTAAATATGATAGAGGAAATAATAGGGTAAGAGACTTATGGTAAAGGAAATGGTATAGATTAGGGAAAATGATATTTTATAGCCGCTTTCAAAATAGTAGCGGAATATATATATACATTCTGTATGTTATATTAATCTACACAAATAGGTAATTACTCATTTTACAAGTGTTTACAGTTTAGGGGTGTGCATTCGATTTATCGATTCGATTTTGACCCTTATCGATAATTAGTTATCGATTATCGATTTGTATATATGCTTATCGTTATCGTTTCAATAAGGTTTCGATTTTTCGATTTCGATTTCGAAAATAAATAATCAATTCAATTTATCCATAAACCAATTCGAATGCACGCCCCTATTGTTTGAAGGCTAAACTTTTGTTTATTAATTCTGAACTTTTTTTTTCTCAAATAGTTGATATACGTCATGTTCAGAATTTATAAACATAATTTAACGTGACAATGCCCTCAAACAAGTCGGCAACTTCTCTCTTTGCAATTATTTTAATTGGGAGATTACTTTTCGGGACATTTTCAGTAATTCACACTATAGATCATAGAGACATTCCCCTGCCAGAAAGGAAAAGGACAGAAGAGACATAGAGCAAAAGAACTAGACCTAATAGGCGTTTGGACATAAAATTGTAATTTTTGAAAAAAAGTAGTATCTGAAGTTAATTTGAAAAATGATTCAATATTGTATTTTTGTGAGTGAAGAAAAAAAAAGTTATTTTGAAATACTTATTTCTAAAGATTTTCAAAAACTTACAAAATTTCATAGACAAACACATTTTTGAAATAAAAAATCGAAAAACGAAAAAAAAAAATCATGAACAAAACGGGTCCTTAGGTCCCTAGTTAATAACAATAATCATAATAGCTATACTGATAACAATAATAAATAAAATTATTATTTGCATACTGAATTTGTTAGATTTAGTGGATACAAATCCAATCCAGCTTCTTTTCTTGATTTGACAGATAGCAAAATTGGATGAATAAGATAAAATTTGGTATACTGTTTGACAAATTCAAAGTTGGTTTAGCTCAAAGAAACGGTGCTTTAATTTGAAACAAAATTTGGAACTATCCCTAAGTAGAATATTTTCAGCTAATTAATGATTCTTCTATTGATCATCTTATTCAATTTTGTACCATATCATATCTTAATAAAGCAATATGACAAATATGACTACCAATATATTTGTTTTATGTATAAACAGAGGCGAATGGACCCTTTATCCAATGGCCACAACTAAACTCAGTACTTATCAATATATGTAAATATTAAAATTTTAAAAATATTTCATATTAAACAATTAATTTTAAAAGTATAGTGAGTTTGGTCTAAATCTTTGAACTATCAAATTCATGTAGTGAATCCGTCTTTGCATATAATTTGTGAAACTATTGAATATCGAACTTATAAGGTACATCATAGAATTCAAGCGAATATAAAAAAACTAGGTGATCTTTTTTTCGTATCTGTCCAAAATTTTAACAGATAAAGTATTTAATATTTGTGTTGGTGGGATATAACAGACTAATTAGCCAAGGTACGTGTAAGCTGACACAAACACCATATATAATTATCAAATAAAAGATACATAATATACAACAAAAGTAAAAAAGAAAGAAAAGATCAAAGTAAAGTTTCAAACAGTAAACCCCAAAAGAAAGTAAATCTTAAGGAGTAAGCACAAAAATAGCATTCAAGGTTTGAATAGTTCTAGTATTTGAAAGAAAAAGGGGAAAGTGGGGTGAGGAAAAATTGGGACAACAGTATAAAGTTTCTAGAAGGAGTGGGCTGACTCTTTGGAATATTGATGCCTACAACTATATATACAGTACTATTATAATTGGGCTTCTAGAAGTTTGGTGTCATTACATGCCCATGCTTTTTATTTGTTATGTCCTATCAATTTCATTTCATTTTATATCACCATTCACTTTTCTCATGTTCTTTGTCTTTCTCCTCTAACAAAACCAAGAAACATAAATCTTTTTGTGGCGAAGAATTAATGTTTGTTTTTGGTACCTAAGAGAGGAAATGATAGAAATGATGATGAATCAAGAAAGCAATAGTTGTAACACTCTTATTGATGTGTCTTCCTTTATGCTCTATGAGTCTACTGGGGATTCTGAATTTGATTCTAATTTTTGTAGTACAAGTCATGATCCAATCGATTCATTTACTCTACATCCACCTTATCAACGTTTTCTTCAAGATGATGATGCACAATCATGCAGCTATGATCAATGTGAAGACGAACATATGGACTTGGATTTTCATATTGAAAATGAAGATAATTATAATGATGATGATGATGATGTGAGATCTTCGAGTTATTCGCGCTCTGATAATAATAAATGTGTTGGTTGGAACAGTGATATGGAAGACGAGGAGGACGAAGATGAAGATGAAGATGATGTAGTTGAACAAGGTTGGAACTTTGGTGTCAATATAGGTAAGAAAGCTAAAACTAAGGTTATAGTTGATTCAGTTACGGAAGAGTTCAAGTGCCAAAAGGACAAGGATAAGTTATTTTGGGAGACTTGTTTGGCCTCTTAATTATTTTTGTTCAATTAAAGAGCCTACATACATAATCTTCCATTTCTGATCAACTATGTTGCTCGGACTCTCCAAAAATATGGCCGGATACGTGTCGAATCTTTCAAAAATAATACATTTTTGAAGGATCCGATACGGGTGCAGCTACATTTTATAGAGTCTGCGCAATGATCATCGATTTTTTTCTCCTTCTTCTTTCTTTTCTATTTTTTTTGGGTTTTGAGCTTTCAATATTTTTATTATGTCCGTATATAGAAAGTTATATCAAGTGTATATAGAAATGAAATGTAATTTGAATGGAAATAGTTAAATGGTTTCTTTCATTTTTCTTTTCCTCCACCTTGTTTCTTTCTTCTGTATACGACAATGAAACAATAACAATAATAATTAAGTTAGTCCCAAGCTAATTGGGGCCCGTTACATAAATGCTTATTGATCATATTACTCAGATCATATTATATAAAACATATTTAATAATAAAAATTAAAGTAATAAAAACTCTTTATATTTTCTATTAACGTATAAATAATTAAAAGATTAGGAGTATTTAATAATAAAAATAAAAATAAAAGTACTTAATTCTTTCTTGTGTATCTTATGAGTACTTTTTATCTTTTTCTTTATCACTTTATCGGTTTCTATTTAATTTAAGGTTTTCGTGAAATTTGGTGGGGGTAGAATAACCTCATGATTTAGCCACCCACCATTAGATCTTTATTTAATGATAACAATGATTACATAAAATCCCTACAATCTCGTACCAGGGACCATAAAAAGAAGTGGATTTCCAAATTGTTATCTTTTCTTCTTTTATTTTTGGTTACCTTTTAAAGTAGATTTAGTTATTTAATTATATATATTGATAGTATCAAGAATTTATATAGTATCAACGTACTTTAACTATATTATGTGCTTTAGTAAATTACCACTTTAGTTTTATTATAAATAATTATATTTCGTTGGAGGTTACTTTAATTTTATAGTTTAAAAAAACTCTACACAGTAAGTCTACAAAAGTTAAACTTAATCATAAATTAGCAACTCATTTTTTTATTTACACTCTTAAGAATAGGTAACCTATTAGCAATTCTTTATATTTAAGGAACCAACATGTTTGTCTACAAGATTTAACATAGTCAAAGTAGATTAAGTAGAGGACCAAAATGATTAAATTTAATTTGTTTTTTGAAGTTTTTGTACAATAACAATCCTGTTTGAGTGAGAGAAAAGGTATTTCGAAGAACTTAGTATATAGCTTGTACTAGTAATAACAAAAAAAACCAAAGAACGTTCTTGCTCCATTTTGATTTCTTGCAACTACATAGCTTGTACTAATAAAAGAATATACAAAAACAAGAGAGAAATTAATGATGGTCCTCAGGTTCAACAACCAAATGTTTATTCAGAATTTGAAGACATTGGATACACCCTTAACTTCTACACATATTTTAAATTTCTTACATAAATACACGGCTCATATACTGATTGCTGGATTTGATTTGCCAATATCAAGAAGCAAAGACCCGGGGTTAGGTGGGGTTTGGTAAGGCCCTCCGTAAGATGTATTGCGTATTGTATCGTGCCCTCTTATGGTAGTTATTGGTAGATATTATTGCATGTCTGCTGGAGTCGCTAATATTTTCTTTCTTTTTTTCCTCTTTTTTTTCTTCTCTTTCTCCTGAGCCGAGGGTCGATTGGAAACAGTATCTCTGTCCTTTTAGGTAGGATTAAGGTCTGTGTACGTATTACCTTCCTCATACACCACTTTATGGGACTATACTGGGTAGTTGTTGTTGTTTAAGAAGCAAAGAGTATTGAGATCCTAGCAGCACTGAAATATTCATGCCGAGGAAATTGCGCAATGGAAAATCATAGCAACAACTTAATGTGGTTGAATCTAAAGCGCACCATGTAGATAATACTATTCCAAAAGAAAAAAATCACATACTTCATGATTAAGAACAAATGGAAATGGTGCACAAGTAAACTTGCTTCAATCAAATTCCCACTAATACAATATTCACCTTTCACTGTTTTAACTGGCTGTTAGTTGACCAATTTTCCTAAAAGAAGGCTGACCACTCATTTTTTTATTAAAGTATTGTTACCAAATTAACAAGATTCATGAAATGAAAGCATAAACCAAAAACATTAATTTGATTCATAAGGACTTTGTTATTTCATAAGAATCATCTTCTTTTCATTATCTTCCTTCAGACAATTTTTGTATTACATCAATTTTAACTGGTCAACATTAGAGAGCCTTTGCTGTGCTGATGAAACATAGGAAATAACCACAAGTTCAGCCTGAAGCAAATCATTCTGTGTCTAGACTAAGCCTAACAACAACACTTTACATAAACAGCCATTCACTGACGATAGAGAGATTTAGAACTTCCAAAAGATGCATCGCCGGAATAGATTCAGTTGCACCAGTTCGGATGAGACATCACTTGCTCTGTGCTAGTGCTCAAGCCTGATGTGCTAGTGCTCAAGCCTGAAATCCCATTATTTACTATCATGTAAACGCGAAGAATTTCCATCAAATCTGGAAGAACTCGTGGGGTTATCGTGTTCACTACACAAAATTCCTTCTAGCTGTTTCCGGAAGTCATTTTTTGCATGATCGTTTTCATCCAATTGCCGTAGGAAGCTTCCTTCCATTTCACTCAGTGATTCGATTTCATCTCTGTCTTCACTGCTGTAGCTGTAACGAGGTTGCTCATCATCATCATCTGATGCGGGCCCTGTTGATTCACATCTAGTCTCCATCTCTCGTTGAGTGTCAAATTCCTTCTCAGTTGGTCTATCAGACAAACCAGATGACATGGGTGAAAATCCGCCATCTTCTGTCTCTCCACGTTCTCGTAGTGTTTTCACAATCAGGGCCTTCAGTAAGTTCATCACTTGAACAGCGTGCATGAGCGCTGTCAATGGATCAGACATCTGATACCAGAACAACAAATAAAACAAAATGCTTCAACCAGTTAGGGAATTTGACTCTGTATATGCCTTGACAGAAGTATATTCCACTTACCTGTGTCATATTTGGGGCGAAAACCATTGCAATATTTCTGGCATTCATTTTGTTGGATTCCTCTTGCTCAACAACATCAGCCATCAGCTCAATTGCCCAGTTGAGCAGCGCGGTCTCAGTTGGTTTAAGCTGTTCCACAAGCTCGATAAATTCCTCCTCCATGTTGCACTGCAAAACCTGTTCTGGTGAAAGCCCGTCAAGCACACCTTCTGGAAGCTCTCGGAACCAAGCTTTGATGAGACCGGCCAAACAGTGGACATTTATGTCATCGGGCACAATTCCTCTGTTGAGCTGGGCCCTTACTTCCTCCTCATGGCTATTCTCTGGGTTTATTCGAAAAATTCCTTCAGCCTAAAGGTTCATCCAGCAATACTTAGAAAACTATTTGACAACAAATATAGTTATGGAAGAGACTTTCCATCCATCAGAAACGATAGAAAAATTGAGATACCTTCAGACCACCTTGCGAGTATAAGCGCTCCTGCATTAACAGGAGAATAGTCGGGACACTGTTGCCTCTTTTATCATAAGAACACTGCATCGACTCTGCAGAGATACCAAAAACGCTGACGCTGCAAAAAGAAAATTGCTACAAATTCAGCATGATACAATAAATAGCTTGAAACTCTGTACATAAACTCTGGATGGAAATTACAGCCAACCACTTACGTCATAAATGTGACTCCACGGAAATAGAAACAGGTATCAACATATGCTGTGCATTTGTTATGTTATTAAAAGTTAAATAGCATTTTCTGAAGAAAAACCTCGATAGGATTTCACAAACTACTGTTAGAAAAGTTTAAATAACACACACCGACAGAGTTCTAAGAATGGAGTGAAACTGAATAACACAGTAGAGTGACCAACAGTGCAAAAAGAATGGAGTGAAACTGAATAACACAGTAGAGTGACCAACAGTGCAAAAGCATTCAGGGGGTGTCAATGGATATTTAAAGATCGATTAAACAGACCAAACCGTACCGTACCAAACTGACTTTTAGCTTTCTTTTAATAAAACCATCGATTTTTATATAAATCTATAACTGTACCGATAATTAGGGTAGGCTTTTTATTTTCTGAAAATAAACCGAAAAAATACAGAATCTTACCGAATAAATTTACAAGAAAAAAATATATTTGTATATTAAGTTTAAAAATTATAAAACATTAAAACAAATTTGGGCCTTGAAATTATGAAACGGTTACATGCCAACAAGTAATTAAACTCAAAATCCTAATTCTCAAACATATTATAGTACTATTGAAACTAAATTATTTTCAGTATATTCACTAGCAAGACACAAGGTATTCTAGCGATTAAGAGTAGCAAACTACAATGTATTGTATGATTTAAATTTATATTTTTGATTATTTAATCTTTTATAGACTTTATTCTTGAGTCCCAACTCCCAACTTACTTAATATTATTCAACTAGTGTGATTTATATTTTTTGTATTTGCTTAGTTTCTTTAACGTTGTTGTAGAATAGTTGATGGATCTTTATTCTGACCATCTTTTATGCTTTCTTAATTCGTCTAACCTTTAAACAGTAAAAATGTCTAGAGAATTTTGCTAAGTCTTATAAAAGTACGTTGCATTCTGCTTCTACTAGTGACTTTTACGTGACATTTAAAAAAATATCGAAGATTAACCAAACCGTACCGATACAGAAAAAAAACCGACATGATTGGTACAATTTAAAGTCTAATTTTGGTTATAGATAAAGAATAACCGCAAAATTGGTATAGTACAATAACCGGCCGAACCAAACCATTGACACCATTCAGCATTTGCATGATATGGTGGAATCACTGTCAATTGAAACAATAGCAATGACCATTCAAGAGGACCCTCAAACTTACATCTGGAATGGCTTCTTCATCATAACCAACTATAACCAGTTTACTCCGGTATAGCAGTTTTTCTTCTTCTAATTTTTGTTTTCCCTTTCTCTTTTTAAGGGATTGGCTAAAGAAAGGCAAGAAAAGATGCATACAAGCATCCTCCTTGTGCTGTCTTTATTACGTATCTACGCCTTGTAATTACTTGGATAGCTAAATTCCAATCACTGCTGTCCCAATAATTTGTTCTTAAACTGAAGCTACTTCAAGTCGCCAACCATGGCTGTCTTAGTTTCGAAGTCATGAGTTTAGCCCTTAGCAAAAGATATTTCAATAAAGCACAAAAAATTGAAAGTTCTGTAACCAGTGAGATAAAGTAGGGGCAAAACTTAGTAGTCTAGATATGTTCGAAGAATTATCTCGGTATCTTCCTTGTTACCATTTTAACGGGAGATACCACAAGGATCAGATATAGTACAGGAACAATCCCATCTTTGCATACTGTCGATGAAAGTTGCTGGAAAATAGGAGGTTATTTTGACGTTTTGGTCAAGGAACTATTATTCTCATTCAAAAGTACTGCTCGAGTTGCAAAGTTGCCAGATTGTAAAAGCATCTCTCTTGACATACTACAGTTCCACATAAGCCACTTCCAGTTGGTAGCAAAACTTTACTGAAATGACAATTTCAAAAAAGTTGGATGTAGATGCAGATATAACCTAAATAATCACTTATAGAGCCGACCAAATAATGGGAGGTGATAAAGTTAGTTCTAATTTGGCGTAAGGACACTTGTGTGACAATTAATAGGCACCCATAAACCAATAAACCCTTTTAGGTTGGTGAAGCATGACATAAAAGTGGTCTATATGATCATGTACCCAAAAGGATAGGGGACCATTGAAACAGGCACATCACAACTATTGAATTACAAAGTAGGATAGAGACATAGTAGCGGTGTTGACTTGTTGAGCATGGTTAGACATACGGATGGCTATCCTCATCCTCAATTAGCTTTAAATTTCTAAATAGGAGTAAAACACAGTAAATATGTGCACTTACTGCACATAAATCACTATTTCTTCAGAGTTTGCATGAACCACTACTACACTTGTTACATAGCAGAAAATGTTGGTAGATGATTATACTAAGACATATTTACTAGTATTTGAATACGAAACTGAGCTTTGCAAGGAATGTCTGTCCAAAGCTCAGATTAAGTACAAGTGTTGTAAAGATAGTCTTAACTATCATAAATCCTCTTGTTATTATATAGTCAGCCCTAACTAATTCGGGATTTGAATTGCAGCCTTTGAATAATGGTAATTGAGCTGAAAACTAGACAAGCTTTACCCTAAAAGTAAAAGTCTCAGCTTTATATCAGTTTTATGCTTTGTTAATCAGATGCGAACAACATACAAAACAAAAAAGAATCAAACTTTTGGACAAACAGAACACAAGAAATTGAAATTCAAGAGCACCCAAAACACACACACACACACAAACAAACCTGGCACTGGGTGCTTTACAAGGGATTTCAACTTCAAACTCAAGAGGAAGACCCAAAAACCCATGAAACCGATCGAAAGTGACATGAGTTAGATGTTGGACGTTTGTGGGCCATCCGATTTCCATATGATGAAGATGAACGGTGGATTTCATCACCTCCTCCTCCTTTTGATCATCACGACAAGACATCATAGATTTCCTCAAAGCTGCTAAGATAAAATCCAACAAAGACAACTGCTGCTGCTGCTTTTGCTCTTCCTTTGACCTCTTCCCATTTCCACCACCCCCGCAACCCACCCCCCTACTCACCATAACCAACCCCGTCATTTCTCTTCTTGTTTTCTTTCGCCAAAAACACACACTGGCACACGCACAGAATCCTTCTTCTATCTCAGTTTCTTTAGGCTGTGTTTGGGGTTGTTTAATTGGTTGCATTGAAAATAGTTTTTTGAATTTCGAGGTTCTTGAGCGGTTCAAACGGCAACTGGTTTCAAATTTTTGTAGTCTAGAGTGACCAGAAAGCCCTTGCCAATAAGATCGAATTTCAGTAATGCCCACTTCCTTCTTCAAAAATACACAACATTTCTATAGGTGGGTGTAGTTTACCAATCGTCACTATTAATAAGTCTACATATCCAACTAAAACCCAACTGCTCCTTAGGCTCCTTAGGTCAATTCTTTATTTTATTATGTCAACTCATCAATTAATGGTTTTAATTATAAGTTTTTAATATATGAACACTTTAGCTTCTGCTCACTCTTAATAGTTCAATAATTACTACACAATCCAATTGCAGCATTACAAATTTAAGTCTGCAATTGGGTCTTTCCTCTTTCACAATTACTCTGCAAGTGTGTTTGTCTTATCTTCACTAACTTCTACTAGCTCAATTTAAATTATCATGTCATCTTATTTATATATACTCTTTATTGATGATATGTTGAGAAGAAAAAGCCCCTCATAATTTTGATTTTTATGGAGCTTCATCGAGAGTTAGAAAAGAAGATGAGATGAAGAAAAAGAAGCACACCTAATGGCTTCAGGCTTCAGACCAAACTAGTGTTCGATATAATTTAAGGTGAGTTTTGGTCGAGTTTTGATGCACACATGGAGAAGCCAAGGCCCTTGGATCAATTCAGCTTAGTTCTTGATTGATTAAATAATGATCATCTGATGAAATAGGTTTGGAAGCTTACCTCACGTGAAATGCATGTAAGGGAATATTAGTTAGTTATGAATAAGCCAATTAGAATAGGAGATTATTCTTTATGTATTTCCTTTTATTTTATTATTCTTTCATTAGTAAAGTGTATATATAGACATGTACCGGAAATTGACAGATATAGAGAAAATTTCTAGATCTTATTCTTCAATTTCGTTCATGGTATCAGAGCATTAGCTCGACCCAACAATCCAAAATTTAGAATATTTACATCATCTAATTCTCTACAATCAACTCATCATCTTCACTTAGCTAAAATGGGTGACACAAGCAAATCTGTAAATAGCACTGGTGCTGCAAAAGTTGTACCTTATGACATCAATCACCCATATTTTCTCAACAACTTTGATTCTCCTGGGATGACTTTAGTCAATACCTTGTTTGATGGAAGAGGAGATCTATTTTGTTGTCTTTGTCAGCTAAGAAAGAACTTGGGTTTATCAATAGAGCTTGCAAATCTCCAGAAGTGGGTTTCTCAGATCTTGAACAATGGAGTTGTGCCAATGACATGGTGATCTACTGGATTTTGAATGCTCTTTCTAAGGATATCGCAGACAGTGTCATATATTCCAAAACGCAAAAGAGCTTTGGGATAGTCTGGAGCAGAGGCTTAGAAAATCAAACAGAGCCAAGCTATATCATCTGCAAAAAGAGCTGTCAGGATTAGTGCAAGGAAATAGTGATATTGCAGGACACTTCACTAAACTCAAACGATTATGGGATGAATTGGATGCTTTAAATGTGGTCATATGTTGTTCATGTGTGTGTACTTGTGAAGGAAAAACAAAATTGACAAAATCACTTGAAGATGAGAGGCTAATTCAATTCCAAATGGGATTGAATGACATCTATGCACAAGCTAGAGGAAACATACTTATGATGAATCCCATGCCTAGCATGGATATAACACGTTCTCTTCTTTTACAAGATGAAAATCAGAGAGAAGTTTATGCAATGCAACTTTTAACTCAAATTCATTGTCATTCATGGCAACAGGAGAGGTGAAATATCCTAATGCTCACATTCTAGCTGATTTTGCAGCATTTATGGTCACAGGGCAGGGAAGAAATTTTCAGAAAAACAGGAATCAAGAATAAAGAGCAACAACAATGGGAACAAAGTACAATAATTCAAGACAGAAGCTCAACAAACCACAACATAAGTTTAAGGTAAAGAAGAGGTGCAATCCAAATGTATCTTGTGCCTATTGTGGAAAAATAGGGCACACTCAAGAGGATTGCTATAGAATCATTGGATTTCCAGATGATTTTGAATTTACCAATCAAAAGAACTATCAAAGTCATATCAAGGCAAATGCAATCCTAACTCATGAAGATAATGATAATCAGATAGAACAGAATACTCAACAACAATTTTGGACAACAACTTAACAAGGAACAACTTGCAGAAATGGTGAACATGTACAAGCAGGCAAAATTGGCACTAGCAGGAAGTTCAGGATTTAATGCAAATACAGTTGCTGGTACTATTCTAAAGTACTCAGGTTCAATGTTTACTACTCTAAATTCTGACACCTGGATCATTAATTCAGGTGCTTCAGAGCATATGTGTTTTGATCCCAATTCTTTCTTATTTCTAACTCAACTTCATGTTCCTTTGAACATCAATTTACCTAATTCATTCAAGGTAATTGTCACTCATATAGGAAGTGTTTCTATTCTTCCGGGTCATGTCATACACAATGTCTTACATGTTCCAGACTTCACGTATAATCTACTGTCAGTACACAGGTTTTGCATTCAATTCTAATATGATGTTTTATTCACATCTATTAGGTATGTGTTGTAAGGCCTTTCAATGAAGAGTCCACAAGCTTTTGGTGAAGTTAGAGAAGGTCTCTACATATTGGAGCCTAGTAGTCTTAAGTCTAAGGGAATATTAAGTAGTAATGTACTTTCAATTCAAAAAGAAAGGAATTCCATTTCTAATTCTATGTCTTTTTCTAGTCCAATTCATGGTAATGTTGCTTATGATGTCAAGATTTGGCATGTAAGGTTGGGATATCTCCCATTTTCAGCAATAAAACATTTAGATTTCCTTCATTATGGCTCAAATTCTGATTTTATTTGTGTTGTTTGTCCTAAAGCTAGTCAGACAAGGAACCTGTCAGCACCATTAAATTTAGAAATATATTTTATCTCGTTCATATAGATACATGGGGGCCCTACAAGTCCAATACCTATAATGGGTTCAGATATTTCTCACTTCTTTGCTGTCTTCTAAGAGCAATGCATTTCCTCTACTAAAATCCTTCTTATCCATGGTTGTAAGACAGTTCAGTACAAAAGTGAAGATGATAAGGTCTGACATTGCTTTAGAGTTGGGGAAAGGGTCACAAGAAGCAGCTTTCCTTGCTTCAGAAGGAATTATGCATCAGGTGTCTTGTGTGGGAATACCTCAACAAAATGGGATTGTTGAGAGGAAACATACACATCTCTTAAAAATTGGTAGAGGACTAATGTTTCAATCCAGGTTACCTATGTCATATTGGGGTGAATCTATTCTGACTGCAACACACATTATTAATAGATTGTCTTCTAGTGTTCTTCAAGGAAAAACACCATTTAAGGTTCTTTTTCATCACAAGTTTAAGTATGACTATTTCAGGAATTTTGGATGTTTATGCTATGCTTCCACATTGAAACAAGGTAGAGGGAAGTTTGATGAGAGGGAAGCAGCTTGTGCTTTACTTGGTTATCCTATTTAACAAAAGGGATACAAACTTCTAGAGTTGTCTACAAGGAGAGTTTTTGTGTCTAGGGATGTGGAATTTCATGAATCACACTTTCTCTTTATAGAAAGAGACATTGCACATCATCATATCTTTCCAACTTCAACTTTTACCACAGAACCTACCTACTTAATCACATTCCAAGATACAACACAACATATTTCTTTAGATATGATACAATAGATATGTTCTCACCAGCATCATCAAGTCCCCTTCATTTTTCTCATCACCATTTAGTTTCTCAACCATCACCAACTTTAGTTTCTCCTAGACTAGAGTTTTCTCACACTAGGACACTTTCTTATGCACCTAAAGAACTTATACCTTTGAGAAGATCAGGAAGAGTTTCTACACAACCAACCTACCTAAAAAACTTTGTCTGCAGCAACAGATTTAGCCACAACTTGTTTCACCCAGCCTTATGTACCTAATGAGTACTATTTTTCATATTTTTCACCCAACAACCAACATGTAATGCAATCCTTTTCTACTGTAATAGAACACTCTACTTTTAGCAAGGCTTGTTAATATCCAGGATGGGTAAAAGCTATGTCTGCAGAAATTAAAGCTCTATAAGACAACCACACACGGGAAATGGTTAAATTACCTAAAGGGAAAAGAGATTTACCTTGTAAATGGGTGTACAAAGTGAAGCACTTGTCAGATGGGAGAATTTAGAGGTTGAAAGCATGGTTGGTGGTCAGGGGGGATATTCAAAGAGAAGGAATAGATTACAGTGAGATTTTTTACCAGTGGTAAAGATGACAACCATAAGGTGTCTGCTCACTGTTGTAGCTAAGAAAGATTGGGCTATATCTCATCTAGATGTCAATAATGGATTCTTGCATGGAGATTTGTAAGAGGAAATATATATGAAATTTCCAACAGGTTTGGAATCTCCCGGTCCTAAGCATGTTTGTCTTTTGAAGAAGTCACTATATGGTTTAAAGCAAACGTTTAGGCAGTGGTATGCTAGGCTATCAGGGGCTCTAAGTTTTAATTTCTTCATCAATGAATGACTATTCTCTATTTTTTTAAAGGCACAAATGGTCTTATCTCTATCCTAGCTGTCTATGTTGACGACATATTGATTACAGGAGATGACCTAGCAGAAATTCAGGACATCAAAGTTTTTCTAAATACTGAATTTTAAGTCAAGAATTTGGGAAGTATACTCTACTTTTTAGGCATGGAGATTGTAAGAGAAAAGGCATGATTCATTGTAAGTCAAAGAAAGTTCAACTTAGACATGTTGCCAGAATTTGATGTGTCTCATCTGCCTCAAGTCAGTTCCCCTTTGGATCCTGCCCTCAAGCTTCAGGCCGATGATGGGGAATATCTGCAAAACCCAACTTTATTTTGTTATCTAGTCGGAAAGTTGAATTATTTAACAAATACTAGACCAGATATCTCATTTGATGTACTCATCTTCAGTCAATACATGTAGAAGCCATGTGAGTCATATCTATCTACTGCTTTGCGAGTCCTCAAATATCTCAGTTCTGATCATGGACAAGGAATCTTATTGTCAGCTGAGGTGTCTTTCTCCTTGCTCGCTTTCTGTAATGCTGACCGGGCTTCCTGCAGGGATTCAAAAAGGCAAGTCAGTAATTTCTTTATTACTCTAGGAGGAGCTCCCATCTCTTGGAAATCAAAGAAACATATCTCAATTTCTTTGTCCTCTGCCGGAGCAGAGTACAGATCTATGCGAAGGGTTACTGCAAAGCTTACCTGGTTGGTATGAATTCTCGAGGATATATTATCTCCAATTGCTTTACCAATTCCCCTTCACTCTAATAGCAAGGCAACAATTCACATCGCCGGGAATCCCATTTTTCATGAATACACAAAACATGTTAAAATTGACCGTCATTTTGTGCGTCAATAATTTCTTTTAGGGCCCATTACTCTCTCCTTCGTTCCTTCTAAAGTATAACTTGTAGACATCTTCACGAAGCCCCTTTCTGGGATTTCTCATCGAGACATTTTGGGCAAGTTAGGAGTCACCAAGTTTCCCTCTAACTTGAGGGGGGAGGTTGAGAAGAAAAAGGCCCCTTATAATTTTGTCAAACGCTTCATTAGTAGAAGTAATATTGACAGAAAGAGAATTAACTCATAGGAGTAACGAATTAAAAGATTTGACTCTCTATCCCTTCTTTTCGAAATAGAGGAGTAAATTCCTAATTTTATAAGTAGTACAAAAGTCGAGGATTTTTCTCTTGAAAAGTATAACAAAAGTAAATTGAGGCATCGAGATTTGTGTAGTTACAAGAGCGGGGCTGCTTCTTTGACTTTCCTTTTTTCCATTGGCTGGTGTTAGGCTGCTAAGTGTGCTTATGCACTCTTTAAGATGCCATTCACTACTTCAATATTATGCATACTAAATAAAACTTCGTTTGTATGGGCTTGCTAATGTTATCAATCTCAAGTTCAGATAAGGGGGAAGAATTGCAGGTAGGTCGATAGCCAGTGCAAAACTTATCAATAATAATTAATCCTCATAAGATAATTGGGCATAAAGAAAGAGGTAATGATTCATATAATTAACACCTCACTAATTGGGACTAAGATCTAATTATTTTTATACTATACTATATCAAATATAGAAACAGATAGAAGTTTCATCTTTAGAAACATGCAGGAGAGAAGGTTCAAAAGTCCAAATGGTTATGTTTTTATGTAATTAATGGAGTGAATAAGGTCAACTAAACAGCACCAAATTCTTGGAAACCAATGATACATCTACTCTACTAACAATTGATGCAAATGTATCTATTACTTTGGAGCCCACATGTATATACAAGGAATAAATATTCTTGGAAATATGTATTTAATATTAAGTTTGTACCTATTAGACGTTACCGTAAACTTGTAGTGAGTGCATTTTGATCAACTTTACCCTTGATCAAGACAAGCTCGTAAAATTGGACTTTTGAGATTATTGATAATGTTATCGTTAAGAAAAATTTTGAAACTTCAAAAACAAATGAAATAATAATTCTTTTAACCAAAGTATAATGGAGATCTTAAAACATTGTCAAAAAGTAAAGGATATTTGTGGACTGGAAGTATAACAAAAGGTAATCTTCAAACATTTCTGTATATGGTCAAAATTACGTGCCCGGATTTTGTAGGCTCGAGAGATCACATCAAGAACAAGTTCAATATAGACCGAGATCAAGCTCGAAGGCAAAACACGAGACTCGAAGATGTAAGTACTCGAGGAACATCGGAGTCGAGTATGACCAACCCCGATATGATGCCACTATGGGGTTTGTAACAGAATGAACAAGACTTCTACCACGTCCCATTTCGGAATAGATTTGTACGAGGTACTAGGTGGTTAGATAATTTTCCCAATAAGATTCTTTATTGTAAATAGAAGTGTACCTTATTTCGGGTTTCCCTGCTATATAAAGGAGACCCCAATCATTTGTAAGTATCATCAATCATGGCAAAAGAATATATTTCTTACTTTCTCGCTCATTACTCATTAGAATTGTCTTTTAAATTTATTATCTTTACTTTATTGTTCTTGTGAACCTACCTCGAGGCCATATCAACTCGAGAAGATTGGCTTAAACACTGGTTTGATTCAACTTATTTCCTTTGCTTACACGTTTGATTTTTGGTTATTAATTAATATTGAATTAAATCACATATCTTTAAAATCATAAACAAGTTTAATTGTTACTCGTATTTTTTAGGTAAACTGTTTGGCGCCCACCATGGGGGTAAAGATAATAATGGTTATTTCTGTTTTGATTATGATAACACACGCTATTTTCATACTTGTTCTTGTCAAGAATTTTTGTTCTCAGGTTAAAACATGTCAAACTCACAAAATACACCCGTACTCCGCGATGATGGTCTTGGATTTCATGGGAAAATCAACAATGTAGGAGTCGGTGTACCACCAATTAACCCTAGGGAAGTGCCATATATGGAACCCATTGATGTAGTTCACACGTTGCTCTGAATGTGGATCTAGGCGCAGACCCCGGAAGAAGTGTACTCAGAGAAGTCCGATATGGTGATCAAGGAACAAAAGGTATATGCACGACCCTAAACTCGAACTTGATCATGATGGCGCTTCTCATGAGGACAAGGCCATCCAATTAACCTAATTCACCTTTTAAACCAGTTTAACAATATAAAGCAGTCTAAAACATAATTTAATAGTACCAAGTAGCGAATAATATTAATAAAGTGCAGAAATATAACCCAACACAACCCTAACTAGGATGTCACAAGTCACGAGCATCTATCAACACTGAATACTCAAGTATCACTACAGAGTTTAACACTAAACTAGGGCTATAAAAGAAAAAGATAGGGAGGAGCTCCGGCTGTGAAGGCCAATAGCTACCTAAAGACTCCTCGAAGAACCGCCTGAAGCTGGAATGAATCAGCACTCGGGAGCAGGACCAGCTACGCCTGAATTTTCACACAGGGTGAAGGGAGTAAAGTAAGTACTCCAACTTAGTGAGTAACAAATGTCTGAAAGTAAGAAAACACATAAAGGCACAAGGCATTATATAATAAAGCAGTAAAATCGTTTAAAACCAGTAAATCAGTGCAAGGTTAAGTAAAATCCTTTCTCAACAAATAAACAAGTAATTGACAGGTAATTTAGGTAAAATAAACAAACAGAAGTTCACCCCTCGGACATAGTATCACAAAATATGCTCCTCGAGCAACATCTCACAACAATAATAGCCCTTCGGGCTCAACCTCACAACACAATGGGTACCCGCGCTCACCGGGGGGTGTGCAGACTCCTAGAGGGGCCCTTTACGGCCATGTGCAATAGAAGTCATCTCATGGTATCAAACTAGACCCTCGACCTCATATCAATCAATCCACCTCGTGGCGTACATATCTCAGGCCCTCAGCTTCTAATAAGTATCAGTGTTTCCTCACAACGTAGGCCTCAGTCAAAAAATAATCATCACAAGCCCCTCGGGCAATAGTAAAACAATGTTTCTAAGCCCAAACATCATTTGAAATATCATTTAAGTCTCAAAATTGAGTAAAAATAGTTGAGTAGTAAAACAGTAGAAAATAACATGACTGAGTTCAAGTAGTAAGTCAACACATTGAGGAAATATCAATAAAAAGCCCCGAAGGGTTCAAATAGTTGGCACAAAGCCCAACTATGGCATTCAACCCAAATCATAATGCTAGCAAATAAGTTTTAGTCAAATACACGGTAAAATTATCATCCAGGACAGACCAAGTCACAATCATCAATAGTGTACAATCCCACGCTCATCAACAAGCGTGTGTCTCACCTCAACATACCACTACAATGTGCAATTCAGGGTTTTAAACCCTCAGAACATTATTTACAATCATTACTCACCTCGAATGAGCTAAATCTCTAGCTTGCAATGTCTTTACCCCTCGAATCGGCCTCCACGCGCGTCGAATTTATCCAAAATTGGAACAAGGCCTTCAAATATGCTAAGAGAATGAAGCCCAAGCAAAAATAATCAATAAATGGCACAAATCCCGAAATTACCAAAACCCGACCCTCAGGATCATGTCTTAAAATTCGGAAATTTTTTACACCAACGAATTCTTTATCTCCCTACGAGTTCATACATACCAAAAAAATTAAAATCCATCCACAAATGATCCTTTATATCCCAAATGTTTGGTCTCCAATTTCAAGCCCTAGTTCTTCAACTTTAGGCTTAGTTTTCATGATTTTCTAGGTGGAATTCACATAATAATCGAGTTTTAGTCCAAGAATCTTACCACCAAACGTTCCCCCCTCTCCCCACCCCCCGAATACCTCTTCAATATCCTTCAAAATCTCCAAAAACGATCAACTATGGAGGAAATAAGTCCCAAAATCGCGAACAAGACGAGCTTAAAAACATTAAGCCCAAGCATATTTTCCTTCTTCACAAATACGGTCAAACCTTCGCGTTCGCGAAACACAAACTTACTTTGACCAATTTTTCCTCTATGCGAATGCGATACAACCTACATGAACGTGATGCCCAGGAGACTTAACCTTATGCGATCGTGGACACCCTTCCACGTTTGCAATGAATAAAAACTTGCCCAGCCTACATGTCCATTTAACTCTATGCGAACGCTTCCACCTTCTAGCGTTCGCGATGACATGAAATATCGAGCAAATATTCAAGGAAATTCTCCTTTTATATACCTGGGAAAAGATAAATACAAGAGATCGAGGTAAGGTAACAAAAAAAAAACATTACATAAAGAGGAAGGAAATACTATCTATGCCCCGGACTGTTCTCTCCCTCGGGAATAGCTTCCTCTCCGAGCCGAGCTTCATTATCGACTCGCTTTGGCTGTTTTTGGAGTCATTATCATCATCATCGGAGGAAACGAGGAACTTGGCGTCGGCTTCGAGCGCTTTTGCTTGGGCTATCTCCTGAGGCGAAACCTCGAGAATGGATCTCTTCGAGGGTCTCCCTTCGGGATTGACACTTGGCCAAATCACTGACCCGTTTCTCCCCGTTGGAGGATTCCTTAGTTCCATTTGAGCAGCCTTAACATTATTTAGGTACACAACAGCAGTCTTGTTAGTCGTTACTTTCATTTTCTCAACCTCGACCCTCACTTCAGCAACCTCAACCCTGGTTGCGGCAAGTTTGTCCTTGAGATCATTGATCTTCTTAGCCTGGGCTAGATTTTACTTTGACACCCCCGGAGTTGGGTCTCAATCAAGGACAATTTGGATAGAACAGCCTCTTTCTCAGCAGCGAGCCGGTCTATGTTTTCCTATCAGCCTTAACTTGATCAATCTCCCCTCGAAGCTGCCCGATCACATCCAATTTTTGCTGAAGCTGAGACACTGAACTGTTAGCCTCCACAGTTGGGTCAACTAGACCATACTCTTGCAAAATAACGGTTACCTGCTTGTCTAGATTGGCCTCATTTTGACGAGCTTTGGACACGTATGTCCAAAGGTCCTTGAGCTCTTCCTCCTTTTTGCTGCAAAGGATCCTCGAGACCTTCCCTTATGCCGAAGACTTCTTGAGCTCGGCCTCACATTGGCTCAGCTCGGCCTTGAACGGGGTAATGGCCTACGCAGAAAAAGAGGTATCAATTAGAGTAAAGGAAGAAGAAAAAATTGTAGCAATAAGAGTTAATACTTTCTTGAGAAAAAAGACGATGAGCCTCTTCGAAGAGGTTTGAAGCATCGCTGAGATTGGCAACATCATCGACCCTAGTAAAGCAATCCCAAAAATGATCTTCTTCACTAAGAACTCCGTTTGGGTTAGGCATTTGCGGGGATTGAGCTTCTTTTATTGCCTCCTCAGAATAAGATGGTAGAAGAGGGGAGTGACTTATTGCCATGGCCCCAAGCAAGTTTCTCAGGCCACTCTGTTTGGCCTCGGGGGTCTCGGTACTTACCCCCTTTGGTGTACTTGTTAAATGCGGGGGAATGATCTCGATCTCAAGTGATTTAGGGGCTTTGCCCGCATTTTCTTCAGAGCCTCCTCTTCACGAGACAATTTTTCAGGTTCAGGGGACTTGACGGCCTCAAATGGCTTACTGGTTCGAATCACCAACGCTGATTCTTCGCCCTCGTCCTCCTCTTTGTCATTCATTTGATGGATTGAGTCCGTGTTCACCTGATTGAGTTCCCTCATTTTCCTCTGAGCAAGGGCTCTCTTATCTTGGGGTTCTTCGAGTTTTGAAGCCCTTTTTCTCTTGTTATCTTTCCCCGATTTTGGAATCGGGTATCGAAGCATATTAAATATATACAAAAGAAGGATGAATTTGGTCGAGGGTGACTTGGTATCTTTTGCAGAAGTCGATCACGACTGGACCGAGGGGACCAGTGTGAACAGGTAAGTGTAAAAACTTAGGAACCCCTCCACAAGAATTGTAATGCTCTCCTCGGGGTCAGGGATCTGTACCACGGCCTTGTCCTCCCAACCACATTCTTTCTTCATGGCCTTGATGTGTTTCTCCGTTATTAGGCCAATATATACATGCTCGCATCGACCGGGAATCGGGGGATTTTCGACTCTAAAGTCTTTCTTTATAACTTAAAGGTCGGGAATGATCTCGTGAAGGGTCGATGCTTTATCACCGGTCGTCTAGGAAAAGGAGGAGGAAGCTCTCTCTTTTTGAGGAACGGTTTTAGAAGTTTTTGTCATTGATTCAAAGGTATAGAGATAGACGGAGTTTTATGTTTTCTAGAACTAAAAGAACGAGAGTTATGAGTAATAAGAGAGGAGATGAAGAGAGGGAGATATACAAGGAGTTTAGAGATGGAACAAGAATGAAGTAAAACTTTTCCAAATTTGAACCTTGTATATATAGGCTAGCGGCAATGATTTGATGGCGCTAATGACTGGCCACCACTAGCCAAACATTTAATGTTTTGGGAAAGTGAACAAACTGGACGTTTCGGCCACATCAAATGCCTACATCACCGAAATGACATCATCATCAAGGACTCCGAAGAATCGAGGCTCAAGCAGTTTCTTATCATTTTATTCTAAAAAATACGGGTACTATTTGTATACGGTCAAAATCATATGCCTCCAATTTTGTAGGCACGAGAGGTCGCATCGAGAACAAGTTCAATATAGATCGAGCTCGAGCTCGAAGGCAAAATATGATGCTTGAAGATCTAAGTGCTTGAGGAACATCAGAGCGAGTATGACCAACCCCGAGATGATGCTATTATGAGTTTGTAAAAGAATGAGCAAGATTCCTCCCATGACTCCAAGATCATAGCGTAAATTTCTAATATATTTGTACGAGTTAGTACGAACCTGTACTAAGCAGTTATACAGATGTCCTAATAAGATTCCTTACTGTAAATAGAAATGTACCTTATTTAGGGTTCCCCTACCATATAAAGGGGACCTCAATCATTTGTAAGCATCATTAATCATTGGCAAAAGAACATACTCCCTTACTTTCTTGCTCACTACTCACTGGAATTCTCTCTTAACTTTATTGTCTTTACTTTATTGTTCTTGTGAACCTATCTGGAGGACATCTCAGCTCGAGGTCAAGATTGGCTTAAACACTGGTTTGATTCAACTTATTTCCTTAGCTTACACGTTTGGTTTTTTGGTTATTAATTAGTATTGAATTAAATCATATATCTTAAAAAACATAAACAAGTTTAATTATTACTCTTATTTTCAAGGTAAACAATCTCTAATAATGGAAGGGCAAGTTTAAATCTCTTCTATTTTTAGTATGTGTTAAGATAATATCCAACTCTTGCTGATACATTCTTTCACTAATCCGTTCTAACATGAAAAATAACACCTGAGCCCATATGTTCACCCCTTGGTAGGAGAAACTTTGACTTTCCATAGTTTGACATTTAATGTGATAGGGGAATCATAATTTAGTCTAGCAAACTTATGGTAGCATACTATACCACTTAAATGTCACGTCCTTAGTTGTTAACTAAGTATACGTGCGGCACTTGACAACTCGCTCACGATCTTGCACAAATTGCTCACGTTCTTGCCATGCCAAGTCAGCCTTACTACACTCAAGATTGCTAAGAGAATGGAAGAAAGACCACAAGAGAATCATTAAAGGAAACTTTGTATTAAAGAGTACTTGAATTATTTTCTTGGTTGTTGAATTACAAATAAATGCCCCTATTTATACTAATCACCTAGGGCCTAGTATGTAAATAATAATTATTCTACAAGTCCTTCTATATTTACAACTAAGTCATTTCTCTAGAATATTCTACACAACTAGATTCTTCTAAGGACTTTCCTAACAATTCTATAAGGTTCTAGGGCCTTCCTAAGGAAACCTCTATATTTCTCTAGAACCTTCCTACAAACATAAATATCTAGAACATTTCCAAGTAAATTCTCTATAGTTCTAGAATATTCCACCAAGATCTTTTCCCTAACTTATGTAACTATCCCATATGAAAAAAATATATGCCAAGTGGCACCTACGTGGCATGATGATATGGCGGGTCATGACACTCTCCCTCACCCAATTTTGTGTCGCCCTAGGCACAAAACATTGACACGTATGCGCGCACCTTGCTTTTGCATCGCCGTAGATCTTTGTCCATTACCCATGATGTTCTATAAAGCAGTTCTCCTTCCTATTTCACAAGGTGTTGGGTTCTTCCTACGCTATTTGTACTTTGGACGGCTAGCAATGATGACCACCATCCTCCGCCCATCGGATTCCATTCCTTGCTCTTGGCCAGAATCTTCCCATGACTCAACCAAGTCTAGCAGCTTCTCAATCATCGAGTCCATGCTTCCACTCCCTATTTGGCTTCCCTCCGTGGTCCAGCCTTACTGGCAAACTTGAACCCTCTACTTGGTGCATCGTTTGAGTCCGATAGCATACCATCACTTTGTAACTTGCCATCCTTGCAATCTCTCCTATGTCACCCTTATATGCTTGAGTAAAGTTCACGATCATTGCTGCAAGCTTCCCCAACTCTGGGAATTCACTTGCCCTGATGTGACCCTTTGTAGAAGTAGCACCCTCCCTTAGGCACGTACTCCCTACCATTTTTCTGCCCTTGCCATTTCGCTTGGACCCATGTCCGTTATGGGATGGCCCCTTGCCATTACCCTTGTATATCTCGGCTATGCATTTCCCGTTGTCCTGTCATGATCTCCCTCATCCTTCTCGACGTTGCCTTGGCAGGCTTCATCTTAAAGTCAACAAGTGATTAGGCTACTCTGATTGCCCCGTTCACGTTGACTACTTGGTGTCTTCTTAACTTTTGCTTCGCCCAGTTTTGCAACCCGTCCATGAAGCAGAAGAGGAAATCTTCTTAGGGAAATGATGAGATTTGTAGTATTAAGGTACTGTACTCGCGAACATACTCCCAAATTGTGGCCTCTGTCGGAGCTCCCTTAGCTTCCACCAGGTTGCTGCCTCATGCGCGTTGTGCACCGCCATACTGCTTTCGCTTAGGGACCTTCACGTTGATCCCTTCTGCAAGTTCCAAGCCTTTGGTAATTCCGGCCATGGTTCCCTACAAAACTTACTTATAGCAATCACATGTACTCTTTCTAACATTCCTTAGTCATACCCTTTCTTCTGATACCACATTATCATGCCCTTAGTTGTTAACTAAGTAGACGTGCGGTACTTGACAACTTGCTCATGATGTTTCACAACTTGCTCACATTCTTTCTATGCCAGGTCAGCCTTACTACACTCAAGATCGCTAAGATAATGGAAGAAAGAACACAAGAGAATTGTTAAAAGGAGCTTTATATTAAAGAGAACTTGAATTGTTTTCTTGGTTGATGAATTATAAATAAATGCCCCCTATTTATAGTAATCATCTAGGGGCTAGTATGTAAATAATAATTGTTCTACAAGTACTTCCATACTTATAACTAAGTCACTTCTCTAGAATATTCTATGCAACTAGATTCTTCTAAGGACTTTCCTAACAATTCTATAAGGTTATAGGATCTTCCTAAGGAAACTTCTATATTTCTTTAGAACCTTCCTACAAGTGCATAAATATCTAGAACATTACCAAGAAAATTCTCCATAGTTCTAGAATATTCCACCAAGATCTTTTTTCCTAACTTAGTAACTATCCCATATGACAAAAATATATGCCAAGTGGCACTTATATGGCATGATAATGTGGCGGGTCATTGGCGCACCTCCCGTTTTACTACCCTTTTAGTACCGATCCTTTTGAAAAGATACTTTGGGTATACCTTAATGTTCAAATATCCGAGAAGGATATAATAACAAAGAGGAAGGAGTTTTTCCAAATAAAGGACAATCGGTCCGGGATTTTTATTTATTTTTAGAGTCGTCACTTGGGAAGATAATGGTGTACCAAGTCACCGATTAATCCCGAATCCGAGGAAATTGACTCTGTTATTACAGTCCGCGAAACAGAAACCTGGGTAAGGAATTCTGTTAACCCGGGAGAAGGTGTTAGGCACTCCTGGATTCCGAGATATTAGCACGGTCGCTCAACCGTCGTTCTCAACTTTATATGATTTGTTATATACTTTTATCAATATGTATGTGTTTCCAACTTTGGTATTTTTAAGAATTGCGACGTCGCGAAAATATATTTCGGGCCACACCGCAACCAGTACGCCTGTGACCTTTAATACATTTCGGCTTCGCCGGGATTTAGGATTTGAGTTGCACCAAATGCACACTCGTATTTAAGGAAGGTATATTAAATCGTGCCTAAATAACGTCTAACGGCTTTTAAATCTTTTGGGAGAAGCTATGGAATTCGCTATTAGCCTTCCCGAATCTATTATATATTTTATTAATTACTAAAGGGGGCCCCGCTGTTTTATTATTGTGTGAGGCTCATCCTAATTTAATTTTATAGTCCAATCCTAATATGTATATACTATGTTTCTCTATTTTTGTTCTTCCTTTAGTCATTTTTCTTTAACTGAATTTCCAGAAGAGTGAGTCCAGGCCCTTGTTGTTTCTATTGTTATTGGACCTGGACTTCTGGATTAAT
>JASVEL010011276.1:0-60222 GCA_032618575.1 Nicotiana noctiflora | reverse complement strand
TAATCACTGAATTAGAAGGAAAATTTGAGATATATAAGTAATCAATTGGGGAGCGATAACCGGGATTTTATTCATCATAGTAGCTTAACCTGTCTCTCCTTGAAGAGGTTCAAAATCTTACATTGATCTTGTTTATCACCCCGCTTATGGAGCATATCTTTCTACTTTTGTGTATTTAGAGTTGTGTATAAAACGAAGCTCTTCCCCTCCCTTGGAGGTTCTTTCTCTTGGTATTTATAGCGTCAACCTTTGTGAGATGGTCACGTGTTGGCGTCGTTTTGGTCGTGAAGATGTCTCCTTGTTGGGAAAGGGCCATAACCCCCTTGTTAATCTTAAGGACAACTGTCATATAACAAGTAAATAGCGTTGACCATTTACTATAAATTGGTCACGATGGGGTTGACCCCCGATCATCGTATGGTCGAATTTCTACCAATATACGGTCTTTTTTGCAATGTAAAAATTCTTGTGGAATTACATTGAGAACGTAGATGCAAACTAACTCCTTTCCAATAGAAAAGAATAGCAAAACCGACCCACCTAATTAATCTTTGAGATCTTATGGGCCGGTTAACGGAGTAGGACAGACCATGGTCCTAACCTTACTGAAAGAAACAAAACAGTCCATATGTTTAGTACCACGAAGAACAAAAAATTCGAATGCAGCTGTATTGTGGTTGTCCAATCTGTATCATGTATAACTGGCAGTTCAGTGTCTCATCCCCACCTCTCCCCTCCCAAAGCTACAAACACAGGGAAAAGCCACTGTATCTCCTAGCACCTCACTAAAATAAGGCTGCTGTAATCAGGAATAAAAGGAAAACAACACTACCCAAACCCCACAAACTTGCCTTGTAAACGTTGCAAAACAACAATAAAATTAATGCAGATGAACATTCAAATGAGAACATCAACAACAATAACAACCCAGTATATTCCCACAAAGTGGGGTCTGGGAAGGGTAATATGTAGACATGTCTTACCTCTACCTAAGAGGACAGAGAGTCTGTTTTCAATCGACCTTCAGCGCAGAAAAAAGAAAGGCAAACAAAAACAAAAACAAAAATAACATTAGTTACACAAGCATACATCGCATAAATTAACTAAACATACGAGACATATGTACCATAAAAGATGAGAACATCCTTCCATCAATTTATTAAGCACAAAAAATAAGTTTCTCCATTTCAAAAAAAGCTAGAATAGTAATTTGCAACATAATTGATAAGGTGAAATCCGTATATCTAATTGCCAAGAAATGCCAAAAATTGCTAGCCACAATTTTTGGCTCACAAAAGAGCATACAAGTAACCATACTGATCTACTCATATCCTTCTACTCTAATCTGTCTTATCTATGCACATTTTGGATTTTTTTTTTACCCCTTAATTTTACAAAAATTTAATCAATAAACCATCAAAAACCCTTGTAAATTACCAATAATATTCTGTGTTATTTCTCCATTTTACCCCTTCCATTCCCCACACTGAGATGTAGGCCTGCTTTTCTGCTTCCCGGCTTTCAAAGGGCAAGGTGTCTGAACCGGCAGTACCATGCAATTGTACTGCAAACACAATGAGCTGCGAACCGGAATCTCAGCCGCTGGATTAATCGCTATCCCTGTCAGAAAGTTATGTTGCAAATACAAAACATGTATATTAGCTGATAATAGCCGGTCTACCAAGATACCAGGAACCTGACCCGTGAACCGGTTGTTATTTAAATACAAAATCTGCACACTCGAGAACAGTGGAGAAATTTCGCCCGACAACCGGTTGAAGCTAAGATCCACATTGGGAATTGTAACCTGACCGACCGGGTAAACCGGGCCGGTGAATTGGTTCCTTTGTAGCTGAAGGTTGTTTATAGGAAATCTAAATAAGCTTCCCGGAATGCGGCCAGTGAACCGGTTTAAACTGAGGTCGAGATAATTCAACCGGTTTAGTCGAGACAATAAATGGTCAACCGGACCGCTCAACTGGTTCCATGACAATGAAAGATACTCAAGCGAGGAAGGAAGTGACATTGGCAAAAGCGAACCAGAAAGTTCGTTGTGTTTAAGATCGAGCCGAGTTAACCGCTGAGAAACAAAAGGCGGCACTGAACCGGATAAACTGTTATGACAGAGGATAACGTTGGATAATGCCGGAATAGTTCCGATGGACCAAGGTATATTTCCGGTGAGCTGATTGAAACTCAAATCAAGAGTTTGAAGTCCACGAAGCTTACCCAAACCTGATGGAATCCGTCCAGAGAGAAAATTCCTGCTAACTCCAAAAAACCTTAAGTTCTTCAACAGTGAAAAACTTTCCGGCAGTACTCCGATTATCCGGCCGGGAACCACAGTGAACTCAGCTAAAGCAGAGAGTTTACCAATAGCAGGGTCTAATCTTCCGGTAAGACCCGGCGACCCGGCCCGGGGATCACCAAGGTTCAATGCAATCACCTTATCACCATCACAGTAAACTCCGGCGAAGTTGCATGGGTCTGAAGTAAAATCCCAAGAAGCAAAGAATTTTGAACCGGGTAAATCATCCAAGCTTTTATGAATTGCTTGCAATGCCAAGAAATCAATTGGTTCAAGAATCGCAACACATTGCTGAAAAGATATTGCATGAGCCAAAAATAGAAACAATAATTTGATCTTCATTGTATAGATGAAGAGGAGAATGAGTACTATAAGGGATTATATAGTATAAAAGTGGAGACTTTTGGGTAATGCTTTTCCGTGAGAAGCTTCAACGAGTTCTCGTGGGTAATGAGCAAATTGGGTTCGTGAAAGCTTTAATGGAGACAGCATCAAATTTGTAAAAAGTAGAAGTTTTGATATAAGGAGAAAATGAGTGGCTTCTGAAATAAGCAACAGCTAGCAAATGGAAACAAAAAGAATTTTTTTTTATATTTGAGTGAATCTTGTTGAATACACTAAATGGGTTTTGGGAGAGAAAGATGGCGGAAGGAAGAAAGAGCAATAAGCACAGCTAACAGTGGCAGTGACTCTCTCCAACAAGAAAACTAGGGTCAGGTTAATGATTTTCTGTTACATCTTTCTTGTTTTTTTTGTCCTCTTTTTTGTGGTTGATTTTCGTTATAACTAATGTAGGATTTTTTGTTTTCTAAAATAGTGTATTTGGTGTTTAAAATTTAGTAAATATATATAAATATTATATTAAAAAACATAGCAAGTCTTGTTTTAAAATTTAAAGTTTATAAAAGATGGGATTTTTACGTTCTATACCATATATAAAACTTTATTACTCTCAATGTTTAATGTTTGTATTAATTATATTTCAGTATACCAAATTACCATTTATATACCACTATTTTGCTGCAACAGAGACCGGTTCCATATAATATACGGGAGATCTGAGCGAAAATACCGTTTGATACCCAGAAAATACGCCAGTATATTATGATGGAGTTCCAACATAAATATACTTGAACTCCAAGATATTGTACTGGAGTTCAAAGAAAAGTATGTTGGAACTCCAGCATAATATGATGGAGTTCTAGCACAAGTACACTAGAACTCCACCATAATATATCGGTCCAGCATAATATACTGGAGTTTGGAGCACCGGTGCTCCAATCTCCAATATATTATGCTGTAGCCAGCAAAGTGTCACGACCCGGATTTTCCCCCAACATCGGGATCGGGGAGGGTAATACGTACACATGCCTTACCCCTACCCGAAAGGGTAGAGAGGCTGTTTCCGGCCGACCCTCGGCTCAGAAAAAGAGAGAAAAAATCAACAAACAAAACAAAACAAAACAATGTTAGTAAATCCGGGATAAATCAAATAAATAATTATCTAAACATAAAACCAAAAGTAGAATGACATGCAATAATACCAATCGGTTACTACCATAAGAGGCACAATACAATACATTAATTAACTATAGAGATCGCTACCAACCCCACTCAGCCCCTAACAGAAGTACTAAGAATTCTAGAAGGCCCTACCCTACAACCCTAATACTAGACCTCCAAACTTTCCTATCAAGGGTCATGTCCTCGGAAATCCCCATTCTAGCCATATCCTCGCCTAATCACCTCACCCCAATACCTCTTGGGCCTCCTCTCGCCTCGACTCGCGCCAACCACCGCCGTCGCTCACAACTCCTCACCAGTGCGTCAGGGCTTCTCCTCCGCACATGCCCAAACCACTTGAGTCTCGTCTCGCATCTTCTCATCCACCGGGGCCACACCAGTTCCGTATGATATACGGGAGTTCGGTGCATTTATGTACGAACTCCAGCATATTATGCTAGATCGGTATACTTTGTTGACTCGTGTATAATATACGGGAGACTGGAGCACTGATGCTCAAAACTATGGAACTCCAGTATATTGTACGAGAGTTCCAGCATAATTATACTTGAACTCTTGCATATCATACGAGAGTTCCAGCATAGTTATCCTGGAACTCCCGTATAATATGCGGGAGTTCAAGCATACTTATGCTGGAACTCCCGTATAATATGTAGGCATATTTTCCCATTGCAATGGTATATAATTGTAGATAAACTATGAACTGGAAGGGTAATATACATACTATGCACATATTTGGAAATAAGGTTTTATATATGGTATAGTTAGGAACAAACCCTTATAAGATTGAAATCTCTTAGGACGAGTGATCCGGGACGACATACTTGGTTCGAGCCTTGATTTGGAGCGCCGGATCATTAGGCTAGGGGGATTTAGGGTGATTCGGACGTAAAAATTGCACGGGACGCCCTATTTCGGCGCCCGTCTTTAATCTGTAGCCGCTTTGTCTTTTTGTTTACATCCGTACCTACTTTTTAAAAAACTTCAGCTTCCCTTTATAACTGAGCTGAAGTTTTTGGGCTCAAGAGCTGAAGTTTTCGGGTTACTAAACAAAAACTTCAGCTCTAGAGCTGAAGTTTTATTATATAACTGGAAATTCAGCTCTAGAGCCGAAGTTTTTATTTTATAACTTGAAAACTTCAGCTCTAGAGTTGAAGTTTCCGGGTTACTAAACAAAAACTTCAGCTCTAAAGCTGAATTTTTTATTTTATAACTGGAAAACTTCAGCTCTTTAGCTGAAGTTTCTATGTTGTAATTAGAAAATTTCAGCTCTAGAGCTGAAGTTCTTATTTTATAACTAGCAAACTTCAGCTCTATAGATGAAGTTTCCCGGTTACTAAATAAAAACTTATAAAATAAAATTTCAGCTTTAGAGCTGAAGTTCGCGAGTTACAAAATAAAAACTTCAGCTCTAATTGTCTTTTGCTACTTCAGTCTCGTGTGCTGAAGTTATGTGAAAAAATGGGTACGCTTGCAATTTTTTTTACAAAGCAAACACAAATTAAAATATGGCACAAAAACGAGTATAGGTACAAATGTCCCAATTCGGCCGAGGACCACGTGACCCTAGTGCTTGCTCTCTTTTTCATTAGAGAGTGCAGTTTAGGGGCGGCTGATGCCTAAATCAACTAAAACAAGTGCATTTGGCCCCAAAAATTTCATATTAATGTCATTTTTATTAAAATTGTTATAATGTAAATTGATATTATGTGACATGGTTATTCTTGCACAAATATAAATATTTGGAATAGTACAACAATACAACATTTATATTCACTATTTTTCTTCTTCTAATAAGTGGCGCAAATTTTAAAAGATAATATATCCAACTTAACTCTTAAATCATTGTCTGAAATATGCCAGAAAGTTGTATCAAATTTACGTATAAGATTTCAAGATCCACAAATATAAGATATTTTATTGAAATTTGTAGAAGCTTGTTAATTAGGATCCAAAAATTTAAAAATAAAGCTATCTGTTCAACATATGAGCTTGAATTTTTGAGTTTTTACTGGATATGACTATTTGAATAATATACCCCCTCTCCCAACAACGTATAGAGAAAAAAAAAATCTGCAACATTGAATGTGCGCATTGATATCCTTACATTATGTGAAAAAAGTATTGCCTTTAACACTGATTATTTTTCTAAAGGCCTATATTGCTTATAGATTAATTTTAATGCAGCGGTTTAATTTCCTTAGCGAAAAGAAAAAAATTAAAATTGATAAATTGTAACTAAGTTTTAAAAAAAATTTAGAGGGATTAAAAAGATTAGTTGTATTCTCAATGGAAAAGGAATTATTAATGACTTTGTATTTATAAAAGCTAGAATGATTAATAAAAAATCTTTAAAATAAGACCTCTTGTTATAATTTGGCTTTAAGCCCCCAATCTTCTTGAACCGCCCTGGTACAATTTTCACTACTTCTTTCTCGCTTATTAATTCCGTAAATCTTTATGAAACTGCGCTAATTAAGTAAAAACCTTGTTGTTCCTTTAGATGGTGCATTTTTAGTTTTTACTCCCATAATTATTAGAACTTAGAAGCGATTACCTACCCTATTATTAGTTTTGATTATCTCTTTTTGTAGTTTTCATGTGTAATAAAATGCTCAATAAGTAGTGATATTTGGCCTTTGGCACATTCCTTAAAAAATATTAACTTGTAAGAAATTAAATAAGCATTTTGACTATATTGTTAACTTGATATAGTGCGATATATAAATAAGGGCAAATTAAAAAATTAAAGTTAATTTATTCTTGATTATGTAAAAAGAATACTTATCTTGAACCAATAAAAAAAAGCCAAAAAGTCATTTATTATGGGCATGAGGAAGCAATATATTTGGGTATTATCAAATCTAGACTGCGCCAAAAATTATTTGTATTCGATAGCTGAAAAAGTATATATATATATATATATATATATATATATATTACTTTTCAAACTGTTATTTGGAAAATAGCTATACAGTTTCCTTTTCCCAACATATTTCTAAACCTAAAAAGTATAGAAAATTATTTAACTCAAAAAACATCATAGCCACTAAAAGGGAACCAACAGTAGTACATTAATTAATTACTACTTTATCAAAAACTTTGGCAATTTTGTACAAGCCACCCTCTATTCCTCTCATCAAACCAATGCCTATATAGAAAGTCTAGTAGCATGGAGATTATTTAATTTATTGTTAGAGTAATTAATCTAAAATATACTAAGTATACCCTACAAAATGGAGTTAGAATAATAACTATAAAATACAAGTATACCCTACAAAATGGTGTTAGATTTCTTTTTTTTGGTTTACCACCCGGTGTCCGGTATCCACATTGGAGCCCGACTCTATCCGGATTCGCGCAGCATAGGGCCTCTTGCGGGGGGAAGCGCTCCCTACTAAGAATTTTTCTATACTCAAGGCTCGAATCCGAGCCACTGATTAAGGAAAGAGCAGTTATATCCACTGTACCACATTCTTATGTGGTAATGGTGATAGATTTCAATTTGGCAAAACAGTAAAAAAATGTTTCAAATTTAAAAAGCTTATTAGGTAAGTGAAGCAGCTAAAGGGATACAAGGCGGTGGTATGCAGCTAGCTGGTGATGCTTCTATTAACTTCTCGTTCTTGTTTTTTTGCTTACCTCAAAGAATTTTTTATTTATTTTAATAAATAAATAAATAAATGTTATGGATGGTTTCTACAGTCAAAGATCTCATCAGAGACTGAGAGGTCAAAGTCTTGGGATTCAAGTCATAGAATTAACTGAAAGGAAAAAGATTTGCACTTTCACATGTCACTCACGTTAAGATACTATATTTTGGTATTTCTCATTTGGCCCACTTAGAAATCGATCCTTATTACCAACCATGTTTAAGGTTTGTGTTTATTACATTTAAGCATACCAAGTTTCAATTTATGTACCATAATTCAATTTAAGGCATTAATTAAGTTACCATTTATTGTAGGAGTGTATTTAGGGATAATATCTTCCAATATTTACCTACCCGCTTATCTCTCTTCCAATTTTTAAAATTTTCGTACCTCACCCCCACCCCCCACCCCACGATTTCACCCAGTACATTTGTTCCCTCACGTTTTTTTGTGTTTTACAGTTCTTCTCCACCTTTTCCGTATAGCAGAACACATCTTCCTCATTCTCCATTAACTTCCACTCTATTTTTTTTCTAGTTCATCTTTCAACAAAATCATGAAGAATCAAAATACACCTAAAAAAAAACCTACAAAAGAGGTTTTAACTGATGTTCCTTCTTTCGATTTAGGTGTTTTAACACCTAAATCTTCTGCCAAAAAGCAACAGAATACACATGCAACTGGAAAATCGAAACCTATTCCTTCACCCAGACAAATAAGGGCTGAAATGCGCTCTAAGCATTTACAAGATAGAAATGCTAGTGATGTTGATCAACAACAACGCAAGCGCAAGGGAAAACAGTTGGAATTTGACGATGATTTTGTCGAGGATTCACCAAAGCTTAAACCTGTCAAAAAATCGAAGTTATCTCCATCTTCTTCTAAAAAACCAAAAAGGAAACATTCAAAAAAAGCAAAAAAAGGCATCCCTCATGATTTTTCACAAAAGGTATTTTTATTTTATTTTGCCGTGTAGTTATGTAAAATTTTTAATTTGTCTCAATTTTGAGTTTAAATTGTCGTTATTCTGTGTTTTTATATGAATTATTAATATTTGTGTTGTTAATTTGTAGTTATATTGTGTAAATTTGTAGTTACAAACAGTGATTATGTAGTTAATTTGTCTAAAGTTTGAGATTTAATTGTTGTTATTATGTAGTTTTTATATGAAATATTAGTACATATGTAGTTATATTTTAGTTATATTGTGATGGATTTTGTAGTTATGAATAGTGTTTTTGTATTTAATTTGTCTCAATTTTAAGGTTTAATTGTCGATATTCTGTATTTTTTATACAAATCATTAATATATTTGTAGTTATTTTTTAGTTATTGTGTGGTAGATATGTAGTTTTGGAACAGGGTATTTTGTAATTAATTTGTAGTTTTTGTAGTTAATTTTTAGTTATAATATCATTGTGTTCTGTACTTGTCCAGTTATTATGTAGTTAATTTGTAGTTTTTGTATTTAAATTGTAGTTATAATATCATTGTGTGTTGTAGTGTTATTGTATTTAATTGTAGTTAACTATACTCAATCCAGCTTTTTTCATGTTGTTTTCAGAATAGCATCTTTGCTGCTCCGCAGAATGTGGATTATGGTATTCTTAGGTTCCACACTTTGTGTGAGCCTAGCATACCAAGCCAAATTAAGGCTTTGCTATCTGCCAATGCTTTACGAGCTTTTAAAAAAACCTGTTTTGGGTACTTGTTAGGTCTTCCACCTGTTGTGATGCAAAATCAATCACTTCATCTCCTAATGAAGTATGAGCTAAAAAATTCTACTGATGAATATTTGTCTGTACTTTTAAAGGGAGAAAAGTTGATTTTTTCGTTGAGAGTTTTTGGTTTAATAACTGGCCTCAATTGTGTCAATAACTTCTTAGATTATGGTTATAATCCACAATATGTTAGTAATTTGATGAACACGTATTTTGCTGGTAAAGAGAGAGTAGAAAAATGGCAGTTAAAGAATGTTGTTATCAACAAAGCTTGGGAAAATGATGTTGATGCTGTGCAATTGTGTGTTCTGTATATTCTGGAATTTTTTGTTTGTCCTTCGGACAAGGACAATGTAGCAGTTATAGACAAGTTTACTTTCTTTTTAGTTGAATCTGGAAATTTTGATTCGTACCCTTGGGGTACGAAATCATTCAGGCAGCTTATTGGTTCTGTTAGGCATAGGCTTAGTCCAAATGTACATTCGTATCTTGTACGAGGATGCTCGTTAGCCTTACAAATATGGCTATATGAGTGTTGCTCGTCTGTCAACACCGAAATTGCTACACGGTGTTCTGAGTCTATTCCTAGGATTCTAAGATGGTCAACAAACAAAGGTATGATATGGTTGACAGCATTTGAGGAGAAGATGATAAAGCCTTGAGTGGCTGAAGGTATTTTTTCTGGCATTGTTTAATTATTTTTCAATTAAACTTATATTATATACAATTAACTTACATTTTTACTTTCAGTTCTCAAACCTTGTTGAATCTGGAGAAGAGCTGGCAATTCTTAATCTTCCGGAAAAGATTCAATATGCAAATGAAGAATTTGCTGAACCATCCAATGTGCAAGTTGATGCTTCTCCAACAGCTGAACCAAAAGAATTTTCTTCAAATAAGTCAATGGAATCAGTGAACATCAAGATCAGCAATCTAGAAAAGAAAATTGTGCAGGTTTTTTACAAAAATACAAATAACTACACTTGTGACTACAATTTGAATACATTTTATTTATTATGTAGCTAATGTGTATTTTAATTGTAGAGTATATATTAATATTACAACCTCATTATTCATATGTGTTTTTGAAGGTTGATAAGAAGTTAGATTCTATAAAGAAGGATGTTGTTGCTGAACTCTCTTCCATTCGACAGTTCATAGATCAATCTATAAAGAATGTTATGTCTGCCATTAACAAGAGGTTTGAGTTTGATGATTCAAAGGTTCGATTTTTCATACCAAATTTAGTACAAATCTATATTTGACATATCACTCAATTTCTTTCTAAAATATACATCAAAATTGTAGTTTGCAGGGAGTTCCACCAAACCTAATGAACAAAATCTCTTTGTCAAACACCAGCAATTTGGTATTAATTCTGGTGAGAAAATAAAAGCAAGTCCTGCAACCACAAGTAAAATAGGTAACTACATTACTCATTCAAACCTATCTTCAAATTGTATGAGTTACTAATTACTTTATAATTATATTTTGTAGACCCCACTGTTAAACAACCTGGACAACCTCAAGTTGACTTATATCATGATTTTCAAAAAGTTGCTGATGCCTATACACCAGGTATAGTAACATTTATTACTTTTTTTACCAAATTTATATATAACCTACAAATAACTACACTTAAATTCATTGTACCTACAATTGTTCATTCCATATTATAGGGGTAGTGCCAGCAGTGGTTGATCAACCACAGTCCCCAATACATGGTGTAACAATGAAGGAAGTTTCTCAGGGAGGAATTGATGAAAAAGAAGTTGTACATGAACCCATACAAAACAAAGCTGTTACATTGGATGATTTCGAGCTTCCAGACAACTTATCACAATTGGTGATTTTTGAGGATCCAATACAAGTTGAAGTAACCCCTCTTCATCCTGTTAGAACAAAGTTGCCGGGAAAACATGCTCGATCACCATTCACACCATTGTACAAATTAACTACATACCTTCTATGACTAGATCTCTTTACTCTGAACTGAAACTTGTGTTGCACTGCATAAGTGAAGATGTAGATCCTGAATTGATAGACAGGTTCACAACTTGGTTATACAGTCGCAATGACAAAGGAAATAGGAGGTATATTTTCTTTAATTTATACCTTTTATCAATTCTTTTTTACAAATTAAAGGTTAAATTAATTTTGCTAAATGTTATATTTGATTCAATCTTTTTGTTATTATAGGAGGAAAGATTTCTACTCACTGAAGGATAACCAAATAAATCCTGAGTTGGATTTGGGTTGTGAAAAGATTGACAAGAAAGAATGGTTCTATCAACTAGCTCACCCTGGACAAGTAATCAATAGCACTGTAAGTATATAGTTTTTAAACTTCCATTCCTGTTTTTATTCATAGTATGTGTGCAGCTGTAGTTCATATGTAGTTTTTTGTAGTTGATATTCTTTGGTTGTAGTATTTCTTCATATTTGTTCATTATAACTTGCACTAAATTGTACTAGTTGATGCATTTGTTTTAAGTGTAATTTATTTGTTGTTGGGGAAAAGTTACAGAACATGCGACATTTTTTTTGGATAAGTCTAATTTGTAGTTAGTATGTAGTTGTTTGTAGATATTTGTAGTTAATACTGTTGTTTACTGTATACTGCAATTTTATTTGTGCAACACATTGATGTTATTATGTATTATCTGAGAAAGAAGGGAAAATATGGCCCTAACATCAAGACAAGGTTTACAACAACTGATTGCTTGTTCAAGATAAAGATTGAAGCAATATACGAGAAGTTCACTAGTTCTCCGCCGGATATAAGGAATTCGGTGATTAAACCTGAGGATGACATTGCTGAATATATACTGGGATACAGGATTCTTGCAAATGTTCCATGGGATGTTATTGATTATGTGCTCATGCCTGTTAATATTGTTGATAACTTTCATTGGTTGTTGCTAGTCTTTGACATAAAGGATAGGCAACTTTATGTTTACGATTCATTGGTAAGAGCAAAGCGTAACCAATCTGTTCAAACAATGGTTGACAAGTTTGCAAGAATCATTCCTCTATATTTGTCATGCACTGGTTTTTATGGTAAACGCAATGATATTGACTTCAAGAATTCAAAGTCATACATTGAAAAAGCGGTTACCGACCCTCTTGACATTCAATGGCTGGTTGCGGAGATTCCACAACAAAAAGAAGGCTCACTGTAAATAAACTATTCTCCCTTTCTATATTGTTTATCCTATTGTTTTTGTAGTTTGATATATACTGACAAATGATCATTTAATGCAGGGATTGTGGTGTATATATTGCTTCTTTTGCTGAATATGTTAGCTGTGGTGACTTTTACATCCCAAAGGAAGATTTGAGTGATATTGTCCCATATCGTATTCGCTATGGAGCTCTACTATGGGATTACGCCACAAAGAAGATAGAAGATGGATCAATTAGCGAGAGTGAGGTTACAAGCAGACTTGCTAGAAGGAAGGGTGCACCGGCAAAAAACGAGAGGACTAAAGTTCAACGAAAGAAGAGATGATTTCTTTTTTTCTTAGATGTGTCTCTGTAGTTTGGTAGTTGTTAAAAAATGTAGGAATTATGTTTCTTAGTTTTTGTAAAAGATGATTGTTATCTACCAGATATTATACTCGCGTAGTCGAGTTCTATCATATTTCTATAAATGTCAGTTGTTACAATTAGATATACAATTGAACTACATTTAACTACAACTATAAATGTAAACTGTCAGTTAATATTAAATAGAACTACAATTAAACTACATTTAACTACATTTCTTGTACAATTTACTAAAACTTATATTATACGCCAACAGGTACACCACACGTATACTATACTTTAACCACAATAAGGAAACAGTTGACATTGAGTCATTCATTTATTTAAGTCATAAAGTACAATCACTATTCTTCGCATTCAAACAACATGAAATTGTAGAGCCACACAGTTAAAGTGATTCAAATAAACTTTCATCCTCAAATTCAATACAGGTTTTCAGTTATATCTGAAAAATCTTATTTACGCTACAAGACTTAAATTGAATAACAATTATCACTACATAACAATCATTTCTTTTTTGGTGCATTCTTGCAAGTTCTTTTGTTATGCCCTTCGACTCCACAATTGCCGCATGAAACCTTGTACTTCTTTGACTTTATTTCATCAAATGTTTTATATCTTTCCTTCTGAGGTCTCCCTGGCTGCCTTTTATCTCCCGCTGGTGGCTTTACTACCTCATCCAAAATATGTTGTGGAACATCCCATTTGGCTTCATCGGGAAGAGGATTTACTGGCATTTCATATGTAAGAAGAAGGTTCTCCCTTGTGTAATACGGAGAGCAATAATTTTCAGGTGTTTCATTCCTATGCCTTAATGCTGCTAGAGCATGTGCACAAGGTAGTTCATCAAGTTGGAATTGTCCACAACTACATTTCTTGTTTTGTAGACACACAATGTACCGCTTCGCACCATCTAACACCGTATGTATATAATCAGTTGAAGCTCTCACCTACAGTATAAAAACAAACGGAAAAACTGATACATCAAATACTTAAATGGATTATATACAAATAACTACAATTAGCTACAACTATACTACAATCTAACTACAATTTAAACCAGATTTTGCATCACTATTTTTTTTTCCTCCAGTAGAAATCAAGAATATGTTACCCGTAGTTTCTGCGATGACGTGTTGTTATCATCCAACTCTTTGTGGAATTTTTGACCAAGGAATGTAAAAGTAGCCTTTGCCTTCAACAACTTTTCTTTTGTCCAACGTTCAATAAGAGTTCTCATATACTCAAATAGGTCATAAATTGGCAGCTCTCTTGCTTCTTTCGTAACAACATTCAATGACTCGGCAATGTTTGACGTCATAGTAAAAGTTCTATTTACCGTTGCATGTACTCTTGACCATCTATGATAGCCAATATCATATAGGTAAGACTTTACACGCGGGTCTACCTCTTCAATCTTCATCATCCTTTCATTGAATTCATCCAGGAGTGTATGAGCGGGCTGCAGCAAAGTACAATTCATGCAATTGTAGATGTCCCTTTTTGAATTTTGATCTTACATTTGTCCATATATGCCACATACAAGAGTAGTGTGCCATTCCCGGATAAACAACTGATGTTGCCTTCAATATACTCTCATGCCTATCTGAAACAACACACATTGAAGGTCTTTCTCCATATGCCTCCTTGAATTTCTCAAAGAACCACTTCCAAGAAGCGTCATTTTCAGAATTAACGACAGCATATGCCAAGGGAAAAATAGTGCCTACATTTTGTAGTCCGAATATAAAATTAAATAGCAACTACATTTGTACAAATTCGTTATTTTTTTAATATAACTACATACAACTACAATTTAGCTACAACTTAACTACAATAATGAAAAAATAACCACACAATATGTATTTTACTCACCTGCTGCATCCATTGTGCTGGCTGTCAGCATAATCCCCCTGTATGCTGACTTTAAAAATGTTCCATCAACGACAACAACTGGCCTACAATGTTTCCAACCATTGATTGATGTTGAAAGAGCAACAAATGCGTATAAGAAGCAATCATCCGCTGCCTTCTTTAGTTTAACAACCGAACCAGGATAGATCTTCTCAAGAATATAAAAATATTTTGGTAATTTGTTGTAGGAGTCACACGGATTTCCTCTCAAAAAATATAATGCTTTTTCCTTTGCTCTCCATGCTTGCATGTAGCTTAAGTTTAGTCCATATTCAGATAACATGTCCTGTTGTATGTCCTTTGGTGTGTAGACAGTTTTAGGATCACAATATTTCGGAACAACCATGCTACCAACCACTGATGCAGTACGTTTGCGCTGTATAAATGTTTCATCCATTATACAACAAGTGTGTTGTCTACTGAAACTTCTTATCTTGAACATTTCAGAATCGTTAATTGATGTGGCCTTGAAATGCCATTTGCAGCTTTCAGCTACACATATAAGCCAGTAGCTATAAAAAAAATTGTAGTTAAACTATAATTAAATTCAAATAACTACAAATACAGTGATACAAAAAGCATAACTAGAAATAGAATTCAACAATCCACCAGATTCAGAAATTTTGTCAAAACTACATTTAACTTCAAATATTATACAATTTAACTACATACCTTCTATGACTCGATCTTTTTACTCTGAACTGAAACTTGTGCTGCACTGCATAATTCCTCATTGCAGCAGCTATTGTTTTCTTGTCCTGATACACTTGTCCTTCTTCAATATATAATTGCTTAGATTCAGTTATTATTTCACTTTGATATTCCTCTATTGCTCGTGACGACGGAATATCAAGTAACCTTAGTGATCCTGAAGAACCTGAAGAATATAAATTCAAAAATACAGTAAATATACTGTATATTAATATTTGTAGTTAATATGTAGTTTTATGTAGTGTAAATGTAGTTAGTCGATATCTCCATAACACTCTGCAGTTTGGATCAACCATACTTGTACTGATGCTTTCATTTGTGATTGCCAATTCCATATTGAAATCTCTAACACTTATACATAACGGATATGAACTTAAGTTCCTATTATCCTTCTTCGTTTCCATATACACAGAAACACCCATATCATTCCTAATTTCCATTGGAGGACAATTCTCATCCACAATGTATTTGATTTCTACAATTTTCTCAGATGTATCAATCGACAATTGTTCAGCAATTGTAGAAACGAGATTTCCGTAGCTTGAATTATCATCTACCACAATTGCGTCAACTACAAAATCTATATATCTTCCATATTTATCCCAATTACCATTCGATTTCAGCATAATTGTAACTTTTGCCATGATTTTGAGTTGTTAACCGAAAAAACACTTTCAAAACTCAATAGTTATGAGATCACAACTGTCGTTCAGTTGTATATATACAATTGGAGAACAGAGATTGAGAAGAATAGTTTGTAGAAGAAAATTGTATTTCTACAATTTGAATTTCTGAAAATTCTGCGTTTTTGGGAATAGAAGCGAGAAGATATTTTCTGTTCAGTTGAAGAAGGAGCTTTTTTCGGAGCTACAGATTCGTTTTCCTTTTTACAATTTTGAATTAAATGCACAGAATCCTCCTTCTTATTCTATGCCTACAAACGCGCGTGAATTAATGGGGATAATATCTTCAGTTTTCTGTTATTTATAGTTTGGTACATAAAGTGTAGTTAAATTGTGCACAAGTCGGGTAATTACCAAATTTTAAACATTTTTGGTAATATAGTTTGCTATAGGGTACAGTTAAGATACTATATTTTGGTATTTCTCATTTGGCCCACTTAGAAATTGATCATGGGGCTCCGACCACCTTAAGATATGGTGATTTGCATAAACAGGACATTTCGGTGTCATTTTTTATTTTTTCACCTTATTTGTTGTATGGGCATAACTTTAAATTCAACAAATATTACCTTTCGCTTGACCATGGGCAATTTTTTTTTACCTTTTACATTAAAGATTTGCCTATAGAAAAATTAAGGGTAAAAAAAATAAATTAAAAACATTCATTTTAAGGTCATTGGTGTAATATTAACCTTGGCAGTTTGCTTAATGGTTTACACCAAAATAATACATAGTATATGATATGTGTCTTCCATATGGACTTCAATCATTTAACCATGATAAATGATATGCATTTTCATCTAATTAAGCTAATTAACCATAGTGAGTTAATATAGTTTGGTGTAAACACCCGGTGTGAGTACGCATATACCATGATTTTCGCTAGAAAAATACTTGCCAAGTACTCCTTCCGGTCCAAAATAAGTGATTGTTTGACCTTTTTCTTGTGGTCCATAATAAGTGATTTTTCCAAATTTCAAAAATTAATTAATTATTTTTTTCCTATATTGTCCTTGGAGTAAATAGTATTGGAATATATATTAGGAGTATTTATGTGAGATAATAAAGATTAATATGGTCAATTTCATTGCTAATTAATACTAAAAATAAATTTTTTAATTTATATGAAAATATTCAAAAATCACTTATTTGAGATTGGAAGAAGTACTATAATTGAAACTGCGATGCATTAATTATGTTTGCCTAATTAATGAATTGATGGGATGGGAAAAGGAACCAACATCAAGTTACGGGGTTTTTTGAAAGCGATAATTCAAGAATTAATAAATAATAGTAAATGATTAAATTGAGGGGTTGGAGTAACATCAAATATATTCTTATGACTAATAATAATAAAGCTTTGAATATATTCTTATTATAGGGTAATGATGGTTGCTTTTAACGTAGAAGTTAGTCGTCCAATCATAATAGTGACTTTAGAGAATATATTGGCTTATCATGGATAAAGAACATTAATAGTATGATATTTATTTTTGGGTTCCCTGCCCTTTAATTCCATTCCCACCGATTTACTATATATGTGTCCTAAAGTGCAACAATGTCCTATTCCATTATTCTTCGACAAGCTCTTTCAGAAAGAAGAACAATAATGTTCATGACGATGTGTCCGTCGCCGATGCAGTGAAGAAGGGTCGGGTTCAATTGAACCTCGTACTTTTGATATAAATTATAAATTTATGTGTAAAAATTTATAAAAAAAATTACAAAATTAGAAAATATAAATCCATATCTTTTAAAATATATTGTGTTCAATGCTAAGAATACTAGAGGTTGAACCATAGTGTTCAAATTCAAAATACGCCTATGTACGTGACAAATACACGTAGGGATGTCTGTAGCTCCCAAACACACACGAAAATATACGTGGTTGACAAGTAATTTAGGATTATAAAGTCAAGATATTATACCAACAGGGACCTGTGATTAACTATAAACTAAATTAAACAAAATAATTAATCTATTCAAGTGAATTATAATGCATGATTATTTAAATAAAATTAATCTAGAGTAACAAATTAAGAGACTAAAGAAAATAAGTTGGCAAATCATAAAGATGAATTCCATGCGAATGAATATTCTTGAGCTATGGGTTAGCTAACAATTCCGTTGAGTTTTCCACTTAGATCGTCTAATTAATTTACCTTGTGTATTGGTTAACCGGGTTAATAATGCTAGTAGCCTTCTCACGAAGTACAAGTCGCGTATCCAAGCTAACCTAATGCCTATATTTCTATGGAACTAGAATTAACAATAACGCATTTATAATTTCCATATGATGACCAAGCAAATCGATTAAGTATACTCCTATCCTAACCGCAAATCTCTCCTCCCTCCCATGGAGTTAAGATCTTACTCTAATTAATCTTATATGCAATCTAAAATTTTCTATCCCGAGTTCTATCCTAGATTCGTAGATAATATTCAAATGGTGATGAAACAATCAAATAATTAAGCACAAGATTGAATAAATAAACCAATATGATAAAAGTATAAGAACAATTCAAGCTTCAAACTACAACATTCACGTAGCACCCAAAACTCTAGAACTAATAAACAATGAAACTAAAAGAAGAGAAGCAAAGAGAACTAGTGAGAAGCCTCCTCCGAGCGTGTCTTGTGTTCCTCCATGTGTATTCTCCCTCAAAGTATATTAGATCTCTCCCAAGTGGCATCTCAGATATGTACAAAAGTCCTCCAAATAGCATTTTAATATGTATTTATACTAAGTAGGGTCGGGACGCAACACCCTATCCTGCACGAAATAGGACTATGACTCTGTAAAATTTGTACAGGGGCGCCGCACGCTGCGCCGCACTGCGCGGTGTGCTTGTTGGGAAGCTCAGAGAGCTGATTCTGGCAGACTGCAGGAAAATTTCAAAGACGCGGTGCATGCTGCAGTGCACTGTGTGGCGCGGTAGTGAGAATTTGCGAAAATGCAAAACATTAAAGTTGTATCGCTTTCAAATAACATTCCAATGATATATTGTGGAGCCTAAACGGAGTTCTAAGCGAAATGTTATGTGCATTTTACTAGACAATACGTTATATGCCCGCTCAATTCTTCCTTTCGTTCTTAACTATCATCCGCTGATCCCCGAACACGATCCCAGCTTAATGCCTTGGGCTTTTACTCAGACATCAAAGCTCCAAATTACTTGAATTTATTCCATAGCATCTACATAGGTCGGAATTACTCCTAATAAGCATAAAACGTATATTTAGTATAAAATACTAGCGATTAAAGTTCAAACTTAATTAAAGTGCAGTAAACTAGAGTGTAATAAGCAACTAAAATATGCAATTATAGCCTATCATGAACACCCCATGGTTAAACCATTTCTCATCCTCGAATAATCAAAGTACATTTTACATAGACACGATCATTTTAAAACTGACCTCTTAACTCATCATACTAAGAATATTTAAAATAGACTATGCACAAGGGTGTAATCTTTTTACCTCAAGATTTGACTCACAAGTATCATGCATATTTGCAACTCACCCACTTACCCTAACATAGACGTCATAGAAGTTATCTTTCCTTCATGAATCAAGTGTCATCGCACAACAAAAGAGAGTAGTTCCACACAATAAAATTTAAGAACATTTAGGAACTCATGATAGAAAGAATTCACTCCCTCTCAGAAATAATATTTATATGCCACAAAAGATGCACCATAGGCTTGATCGTAGTATATTATTCTACTAATCGATCTCATTTAGTCTAGGATCAAGTAGGACTTTATTTGGTTGTAATGTAGGCTACGGATCGGGTAGAATACATTTAAATATAATAGTAAATACATCTCCCTAAACACTTTATAACATACACTTTAACATTGAAACCCAGACTTATGTCAAACCATAACTTCATCTTTACGTCAATATATATTAACTTCCTACTTATATAAGCACAACTGCATCAAGAGTCACCACTATTAAAGAATATTTTTCACTGCTGCAATACAACTATTTTTTTTTCTAGTTCAAGTTGCTCTTACTTTTACCAAAGTTGTGCAAGAGTCACCACTATTAAAGAATATCTACTCACCCCATACTTAAAGTTGTGCAATACCCTCAATGCACAAGACCAAAGTATTAGCAGCTCATAGGATATTCAGACTTCTTCCATGTATGATTCTTTGTGCGGGTACCTCACACTTAGTTTCAAACACATGCTCACTTTTGCACTCACCTGTTGGCTTTGACTCCATGCTCGTACTTCTACAAAATACAAAAAACTAAAAAAAATAATACCATGAAAATATAACCAAAAGTAAAAAATAAAAATAAAATTAGATTGCATCCCAACAAGCGCTTGATGCGGTACGACGCCATAACTTTTATCACTTTTCGTTTCACTTTGAGGATATAAATTGCGTCTCCAATTATTTTTTCTGTCACATTCATAGGATGGTGGTATAAAAATAAAGGAACCAAGGAATAAATATAGCATCTTGCGCTTCTTGGCCCTTAAGTGTGGGATGTCGTTTTACCTCCTTGGTATGGCAAATTTCAGTATATAAACACTTTGTTCCTCATCTATTGACTCCTCCATATGCTCGAATGGATCAATTTCCACGTCACCAACCAAAAATAATGTTAAAAAATATTTAGAATGAGGTCTAATACGCTCCAACTCCAAAATTACATTATTTTTGACATCTTTAATTTTACACTCTTCGTTAACCTTGGCATCATTAATAATTTTGTTGAACAGTTAGAATTCCTCTTTTCACTCCATAAGTTGGCCAGTATCCACGATAATTGATTATAGGGCATCCGACACTTCAACCTTAGCATCATCCACAAGAACATGGTCTGATAATTGGTATTATCGTCTTAGATCCTCAATTTGGACTATAAGATCTTTTTCAACTTCACACAGCTCATCACAAAATTTTTAGACATTACACGCATCAATCTTTGCACTCAATTATGCATCCAAGTCACACATAGAAATTTCAAACAGGCCGACTCTTGTCTAAGATCAGTTCTTCCTTCTATCAGTTGTTCTATCATATTTTAAAGACCATCACGAAGATACTCATGAGATTTTATTAGTTAAGCTTGTTCCTCTAGCCAAGACTAGCTCACTATATATGTTTCTTCTTAATTATCTTCTGGTGGGAACTCGCTTTCATCAGCTACTTCTTCTGTCTCGGCCTTCATTCTCATGATTCCTGCACTAATTCTTTCCATATCTTTTTTGAGTTCATCCTGTTGCTTTGCTACTTGCCTCAGAATATCTCTAATATTTGCATCACGTTCCTACACTTCATTGCCCTTATCAACTCACAAACACTGTAAGAAAGATCATAAAAATGGGCTCAGAAAAATATAAAAGGAATTAGGAAAACCATCCCAATGGCCACTTTGACCACCACACATGTTATAAATATTCCACCAATAAGATTGAGATTTACAATTTTACCATAACTGTGGTCCTCCACAATGGACATGTATCACCAAAATAAGAATAAACAATATTCGATCAATTATCATCCAAGATGCCATATCAACAAAGACAGTAAATATTAAACTAAGATAAAAATTTAAAAACTTGAATAGACAAAGAATAAAAATATAATCTAGTAGGCTAGTTAATTTCTAAGTCCCCGGCAACAGCATCAAAAATTTGTTGCTCCCAAACGCACACGCAAGTACACATTATCGATAAGTAAAGGATTGTAAGTCTAGATATTGTACCCACATGGACTTGTGATTAACTATCAACTAAATTAAACCAACAATTAATCTATTCAAGTGAATCCTAATATATGAATATTTAACTAAAGCTAATCTCGAGTAACAAATTAAGAGATTAAAAAAATAAGTTGGCAAAATTATAAAGAGGAATCCAATGCGAGTGAATATCCTAGAGCTATAGGTTAGCTAACAATTTCGTTGAGTTTTTCACTGAAATCGTCTAATTAATTTACATGGTTTAATGATTGACGGAGTTAATATTGCCCCTAGCCTTCTCTCGAAGTATAACTCGCCTATTCAAGCTAACCTACCACATATATTTCTATGGAATTAATTAGCAAGAACGCATTTATAATTCCCATATGATAGCCAAGTAAGGCGATTAGGTATATTCCTATCCTAACTGCAAGCCCCCCTCCCTCCATTTAAAATTTTCTCTTCCGAGTTTAATCCTAGATTTATTGATAGTATTCAATTGATGATCAGGAAATCAAATAATTAAGCGCAAGATTGAATAAATAAACCAATACGATAGAATTATAAGAATGATTGAAGCTTCAAACTACAATGTTTATGTAGCACCCAAAACTCTAGAACTAAAAAACTATAAAATAAAAGAAGAGAAGAGAAGAGAAACTAGTTATAAGCCTCCCCAGGCGTGGTGTGTGTTCCTCCACGTAAATTCTCCTTCAAAATATGCCAGATCTCTCCCAAGTGACGTCTCAGAAGTGTCAAAAGTCCTCCAAATAGCATTGTTATATGTATTTATACCAAGTAGGGTCGGGCCTAGATGAAACACCATTTCCAACGTGAAATAGGATTCTGGCTCTGTAAAATTTGTATAGGCACTCCGCCCGCTGCGCCTCACTGTGTGTTCTTGTGGGAAAGTTCAGAGAGCTGATTCTGACAGACTGCAGCAAAATTCCAAAAGCGCGGCGCAAGCTGAGGCGCACTGTGCGGCGCGGTATTGAGAATTTACGAAAATGCAAAACATAAAAGTTGTATCCCTTTCAAATAGCTTTCCAACGATATATTGTGGAGCCCAAACGGAGTTCTGAGCGAAAATTTATGTGTATTTTACTAGACAATGCATCGTATGCCTGCTCAATTATTTGCTTCGTTCTTAACTATCTTCCGTTGATCCCCGAACACGATCCCGACTTACTTCCTTGGGCTTTTACTCATACTTTAATGTTACAAATCACATAGCCATTGTTAGCCTATATGTGGATGATATACTGATAATGAGTAATGACATTGCCAACATAAATGCGATTAAGCGAATGCTAATTAGTAAGTTTGATATAAAAGACTTGAGAGTTTCCAATTTAATTCTTGTATTAAGATCCGTAAGACTCTTAAAGGTCTTGTATTCATAATCTCATTACATTAAAACAATACTTGAAAAATTCAAGTACTTAGATTATAAAATTGCAAAGACTCAAATTGACGTGAATCTTGCCCTTGCAAAGAACAATGGCCAAAGCATATCATAATTGGATTATGCTCGCGTGTCCCAATCGAATGATCCATTAATCCAACTAGTGGAGGATTATAAATGGATTCAAGGCATAATATTGAGAATGCTCATTCATTTCTCAATAAGAGAGCTCGGGTCCCAGTTCACAAAATACCTGGTCTTCTCTTGATCCATCTGAATCAAACCCCTGCTGATCCAATGACCAAGAAATAGTTCTATCATCAGCTATGGGTTTGAATCTAAGAGAAATTCTAGAGAATGTTTGCGAGATCATTGTGTTCCCGCTCGCGGTCGAATAAAAAGGCGAAGTAGTGGTATCTTTCTTTCCATTACGAATGACACACTTCGCGTGCTCCCTTCCCGTGTTCACTAGCGCTCCTGTCCAAAGCAAAGAGAAGATGAAAAAGAATAGATAAATAACACATAAATCGAGGGCTATGCAGATCCTCAAACATATATGAAATAGAATAAAGATGGACCAAGATACTTGTGAATGTAACCACAATTGACATCACCGCGGTCTCTCCCGATTGGGTTTTAGCTATTGGTAAGGCGGTCTTACTTCCTTCACCTAAACTAGAACTTAATTTCACATTTCTTACAACCAACACAGTCCTATGTTCATGAAACAGAAGAAATTTGTTTAGTCTTACAATCGTCCCAAGGTATCATTTCTAATACATTGGTGGGGCAACCTCTGACATATTGAGTACATCCTATACACATAGCTAGATTGGGATTTAGGTAATGGGCCGTCAGAGAGAGACTGAACACAGACGCCTCATAGGTTGACTCTTCCAATCCAACTCTATCGAATCGATTCCATTACATGCATCAGTGGCAATAAAAAAAGCCAACATTTCTTGGAATATTGACTATAATGCTACCAATAATTGTACTAATCCAACCGCATATGTCTTGACTAACGGGGTTGGGGTTATTAGTTTCGTTGTAGGATAAGGTATCAAATAACTGCTTCATTTCATATAGTGATAACGCTTTCTCTTGGGATTTTATAGAGTATGAAAACGAGAACTCCTTTCCTTATTTGGTGTACCTACTTGAGCCGGATGAAAGGAAACTTTCACGTTCGATTTTGAAGGGCGGGAGATCCTACAGAATCCTATCCCAATTTTTTATGTGATGTTTAATGTATATCATGAAATATACTCGACCAAATATAGCTTGTGCTATATTTAAATTGAGTTGATATACGAGTAATACAGGTCAATCTCATTGGATGGCGATGAAATGAGTTTGGTATATTTAAAACATACCCAAGAGTTTGCTTTGCATTACAGTAATTATCCTTTGTTAATTGAGGGGTACTGTGATGCAAATTGAATCATCGTTTGAGCTGATTCTAAATCCACAATTGAATGTGTATTCACTAACGGTGGAGTAGCGAGTTTTTGGAATTTATCCAAGCAAACTTGTATTTCTCACTCTATAATGGAGGTTGAGTTTATAGCCTCAGATAAAGCTAGTGAAAAAGCTGAATGGATCTGAAATTTCTTGGAAGATATTTCATTTGGGACCAAACTATTAGCACCAATATACATACATCGTGATAGTCAAGTAAAAACTTTCTTCTAATTAATTTTCTGGTGCTCCCTAGTCATTAATAATCTAATGCTCTATTTTAAATATTTGTTACCTTCTATTACTATTATTGTTATAGTTATTGGAATGATTATTATTATTATTATTATTATTATTATTATTATTATTATTATTATTATTATTATTATTATTCTATTATCATTATTATTATTATCTACTACTATTGTTGCTATAATAATGTCTTAGTACAATTAACATTAATATAAATATAATTATTATTGGGTTGGTTTAATATATAATATTGTATATGATCTAAGTTTTTCTTTTAGTGGTTTTGCGCGCTCGATCCTTTTAAAAAAAAAATTGTTCTCATAAATAATAGCATGCTTTGTTTATTACAAAAATAATAGATTATATTAAATAATGTTTATATATATATGCACACGCGTGTGTGTGTGTGTGATGCATAATAGATTATATTAAATAATGTTTATTTATATATGCGCACGCGTGTGTGTGTGTGTGATGCACGTAAAATACATATTATATAAAATAACATATAGTACTATATTATACACATTATATACTACTAATATTTTTGGAGTTTCGTCGAGTTTTGAAAGATATGTTGTAAATGTTTTGGTTACTATTTTAAAATGGCCATAGTTAAAGGATTATAAAGTATCAAGAATAATTTAAAGTGGATATAAAATCATGCCAATAGGTTTGTGTAATTAATGGACTATTTTCAAGTTTTATACAAGTTAATCATGCCAAAATACTGTATAATCCTCTACCACTTCATGTAATTTTATTATTATTATTTTTTATATATTAATTTTACTGCTAAAATATGTATTTATTTATTATTATATATTTATAAAAATTTTATTGAGTCTAAGTTGTTAAGATATAGGAGCCCAATCAATTAATTTGAAGAAAGGGAAGACCATTCCAAGCCCAACCCTCACACCAAAACCAAACCCACTTAGCCTAATCCCTAAAATTCTACGCCCATCATCTTTTCTGCTAAATTAGTCAAGCACCCTCTTCTTTCCTTCTTTGAGCAAAATTCCAAACTCCTTCATCTCCAAACCAAAATTTATTCCATCATTTTCGTGCAAAAGAACACTTTTCAGACGCTCTCCTCTCTCCCCTCTCCCCTCTTCGTGCATTTTCTGAATATCTACCTCTGTCACGAGATTTGGTCAGAAGAAGAAGCCAAAGAACTTTTTGAATCAGATTTTCTTGAGGTTTGACTCTCAAACGGTTACAAACATTTGAATTTTGAATTTGTTTACTCCAATTTCGAAATCCCGCTCAATTTCTACCCCATAAACCCTAAGTTCCATCTATAAATACTCTCAAAGTTTTCAGCCTGGGGGAAGAAAAAAAAGAAAAAAATCATATTTATACTTTAATCTTTTTACTCTATCTCTATCAAGCTTCGATTCGTAATCAAAAAGTAGATCTGAGACCTCAAAGCCTCAGATTCACTGCTCCACAAAAGGTCGGTTCTCTCCAAACTCTTGTCTATTTTTTATTTGTTAATGTGATATGTGTTGTTTCGTTTAATCAGAAATCATAACTTAGTTTTTTTTTTCATTTTTTTATTTTTTTTATTTTGTATAAAAATTATATTCTTTAGGGAAAGAATCTGCCGGTATTCTTACAAGTTCACCGGGTTTTGTTTTGGTTTAAGTGTTGTTGAATATGGTTTAGTTATATTATGTACAAAAGTCTATTCGGAAAAGATGTGCCTTACTGTTCTTGCCTGACACATTTGTTTGAACCTATAGATATATTTCACATTGAAGAAACATAGATTTAAGATTTTATTTTTTTTACCCAGGATATTAATTCTAGAACAATCAATTGCTATGTTTTATTAAAACTACTTGTGGATAAATGTTGATTTCACATACCTGTAGAGGAGCAAAGCTATTGATTTAAGGGTAGAAATCACACCTTCTAAATTTTAGAATCTTTGACTAAGTTAAGTAGAGTAATTATTTAGGGGTTAGATTTTTATCTTACTTATGTGACTCTTTTTCGTTAGTTAGCACTGATAAGTGTTTTAGATCTAATTATCACTATGTTTAAAGAGAGCACAGTACAGAGAGTATGACTTTAAATTTAATTACTATTTCATCCACCCAAATGTTAAACAAAGAAAAACAAATGCTTGATGTTAAATGCTAATGTATGCTTTCTTTTCTGTTTTGTCTAAAAGTAATAGGAAGTGATTATGACTTAATCAAGTATTAGATATCATGTCTAAGACATATTTAGTAAACTTCACTCTTTAGTTTAAATATGACAATAACATTTACTCGTGCAACTTTTCCTTGCTAGTATTTAGTATCTAGGCTTATAGAATATACTTCTTTGTTGTAAACTTAAGTATTTATTTTCATATCTACCCTCATGGCTTTTGAGGTCACTGCCTTGATTAATAATAAGCTTTTGACTAAAAAGATTTAGTTTATAAAATGAGTTTTTGGCATGTAACTAGAAAGAATAGTTTCTTTTCATTTCATTGAAAAGAGTATGTGTAGTAGGAATGGTACTTTCGCTTCATGCATTTTATATGTACAAACTCATTAACGATTTTATATGAGTTACATTTGAATTGTTTCCTTTAGTATGCATTTTGTAGTTTCTTCACTGATTACTTGGTATGCTTGCTTAGTTTCGGTTGTGCGCATCGCTAAATTTCCATCATTCTGTCAAGTTGAATTTTAAGAATTTTCATTGATCTTGTTTTTTTTTCTTTTCTCTGTTTTGCATGGCACATGGGAGCGCTCTTGAGTCTTGCTTTAGGACTCGACGTTGTTGCTAAACCGAGAACCGACGTCTGCATCTTCCTTCACGTCTCTCTCCTTCTGATTGAGTGCATACGAAACTGAAAATTTAAAGAGAGGGGCAAATATTCTGCGATAATCCTCATCCAAATGTCTTTTATGAGTACTACATTTTGCTTAGTTTTTTTAGTTATTTTTTTACTTTGATGATTGCTCTTTAGCTTGGATTACCTTGGCGTTATTTGATTTTTTTTTGGTTCAGGTGTTTAGAGAAGCTTACAATTAATGTTTATCACTTAAGAAAATTTCACTACGATAAGAAATCAACTACAGACGCAAATTAATTTCAAAATATTTTGGGGCTATCACTGCTCCTAAATCGAGAAGCAATCCTCATCTCATATTATATCTATTTGATCTTTACACTTGGCTAACTAATAACGTGACATTTTTTAAGTATACATACAAAAATCTACTTTTAATATGACGTAGATGTCTTACATTTATGCCTATTTGGACATTTGAGACTAGGAGTTGTTTTAAGTAATTTAATTTCATTATGCACATACAATTGAACTTTTAGATTTCTACATTTTCTGTAATTGCTACTTTGGTTAATTTGGACTTACAAAATACTTTTCTCAAACTTGTTTTCCCTAATTGGACTTTAAGCATAGTTGCTTTTACACTTAGCCTTAATTAATTTAAGTCCGGCCGGTTAACCATTTTAATGGATCTTAAAGGGTGCCTTAAAAACCTTCCCTTTAGATTAATTGAACCCTTACCTAGAATCTTTAGGTTAAGTAGACCACTAACAGAGTTATACTTTAAATTACTTTAATCAACAATTAGGTGTCCTAATTCACCATAATTAATTAGGTGGCGACTCTTTAACTTTAATCAAACTCGAAATCGCCTATATGTTGTACCTTATTCTAACCAGTTTAAAATGGGGTATAACAGCTTGGCGACTCTGCTGGGGAACTTAGGTTCAGACCATAACGGGCTTAGTTAAAATTAAGGCTTGTGTGTTATCTATGTGGCTATATAAATTGTTTTACATATTATATGTTTTCTTATAACTTTATGTGTTACAACTTTTATATAATTGTCATTCCGTTTCACTTCCTCCACTTTTGGAAAACTCACACCGAGCACACACCTAGCGGTTACGCGGTTTGCGGCCGTGCACTTTTTCAAAAAAAAAATACCTTTTAGGGAAAAGTTTGTGGGTAAGTCGATCAGCGGTGCAATCGACAATCACAACTTTTCACTCCTAAGTTGTCCGCTTGGGGGAAGACCAGTCTAGAAAACCTACTCTTAGCCGACCTAGGATAGAGCTAAACCAAATCCCTTATTAGGAGCATGCATCACGCAACCTTAGGAGGCTTAATACCCTAGGTGTATTAAGTCCATTAGTTAGCCTTATCCAAATGTCCAAGCGGGTTTATAACCCCGAGTGACACCTATTCATCCTTTATGTGCATCATTTGAAAGATAAACACACCGATTATGTGGACCACTTACTCCTAATTGGAAAACGGGTAGGATTAATTTTTTCTGTGATGCAGGAAATTATGAGTCAAGTTGTCTACCCAAAGATCGGCATGGTGTTGGACATCCCTCCCAAACTAAAGGCATGGTGGAGAAACTTAGGAGAAAGCGCACAATTCGAAGTGAGAAAGAAGTTGGGTCATTTACCGTTACTTATGGAAGTCACAGCGTGTAGGGAAATTATTGAGGCAACAGTCACCTTTTGGGATGAAGAAAGAGCCGTATTCAGATTTGGGGAAAATGAGATGACACCATTGTTAGAAGAAATTGGAGGTTTCATAGAGAATGTGAGTTTGTTATGGAAAGGCAAACATTCTTGGCAAAGTGCTGGCATGATTATTCCAAAAAATCCCTCGATAAAAGAGTTCCTTGAAAAGTTTGGTTTTGAGAAAGAAATTGGGTTAGAGCATTTGAAAGAATCCAAAATACCCCTTGACTATCTGTTTGACATTTTTGGATGCTCGGGTGCTTTTCTACGACATCGAGAAAAGTTTTCCTCACATTATTCTTGGAGTGAAAAGAAAGTATTCGCTTTTTCGGTTTGTTTCCTCGGGCTCATAGTATTTCCCCGAGGAGCAAAATAGGAGATTCACACCCGACTTGTCATGGTTACTGATGCATTATTTAATGGCATTGATGGAAAACCATACACCATAGTGCCGATGGTTGTTGCAGATATATACCGAGCTTTAGGCCTTTGCAAGAAAGGATATAAACATTTTGAGGGATGTAATTTATTGTTGCAGTTATGGTTTATGGGGCATCTCCAAAAGATCAGTGGAAGCCAAGAGCTTTACAAGCAAAATGGTGCTAATCACATCACGTCATACACGATACCAGTGGTTGCATTCAAACATCCAAATAGTGTTAAAGGATGGGGCAAGTTACTTAGCAAGCTAAACGATACCACAATCCAATGGATGTTTTCTTGGTATCCATCTGAGAGTTTTGTAATCCGCGGAAAAATGCTACCTTATTTGGTTCTCATCGGGCTTCGAGGACTTCAACCATATGCTCCATTACGAGTTATGAGACAAGCCGGGAGAACGCAAGTCATACCGCAAGTTGATAACATGGATCATTATCGAATTGACTATGATAATGATAAAATTCCTTTTGCAAAGGAAATTCTCAGGATGTGGAAAAACAAGAGAGCTATGGTCAAGGATACAATTGCACCAGATAGGTACCAAGCTGGATGTGACACTTTTTATTTAGAATGGTTACGTGCCAACCTAGAAGGTTCTGTCACAAGAGGGATTAATATGGGTGGCCGAATCAAAGATAAGGCAGCCGAAGCTGAAATCAAGTACCGCCGGCTAAAAAGAAGGGTGTCCGAGTCTGAAGCAAAGCACAAGGAGCAGCATGAGAAGGAAAACAAAGAGATTGAAATGTTGAGACAACGAGAGGAGATGCAGAAGCAACAAATAGAAATGTGGAAACAACAAGCTGTGGAAATGGAGCAAAGACTCAAAGATTTGGATGGAGACCTCGAGAAGCAATTCATAGAATGCAATTGCCAAGGACCGGACGAAGGAGGAAAGCTAGCCATGGTTTACCTTGTGAAGAATCGCCAGAAAATTGATGAGGCAATCAGTGCAGCGAAAAGGCTAAGGAGAAATGAAGAACCATCCTCAGTCAACTAGATTAGAACTATGTTGTAATCTTTATTTTAATTAAGGCTATGCCATTGTAATCGTTTTAAGTTAAGGCAATTTCCCCTTTTATTTATGTACTAAGCTTGAATTATCAATGAAAGTTTGTTTTGGATGTCTAATTAAGGAGCAATGGGATGATATATAATGGTGTGTTTATCTCTCAAATTCTCGCTAGGCCTACCTCTAGCACAAAGAGGTCCCCTGCATACTAGGACACGCTTAACATTGCTTGAATTATTTGTTATTACATGATTTGTTTGTTATGTGATATATTTGCTTTTAAATTTAATCACCACTTACTAACATTGTCTTTATTTTTCTTTTTAAAGGTTTTTCTATTTTATTACTCCCCAAGGTTGATTTGTGTTGACTGCGAACTGGCCGAACACCCATACTTCACGAGATCGAAGGCACGAGCAGCTACCAACATGACTGGATCAAACACACCTAACATGACAGGCTTGGGACTTGTCACTGTTCAACGAGACGAACCCGAGACTTCGGACGGAAGGGAGGTTACCCTTCGTGATGAACACATCGCCCAGTTGTCGCAACAAGTGGCTAACCTGCAAGGTGAAATTGAACGGCTGCGGAACCTTACCAATCTTTCTATTAGTCTCAACACACCACTTCTTGAAGAAAGGACAAATGCACCTATCCCGCCACCTTTACCATCTTTTGACTCATCTATCCCGGAACACCTTCCACCAAACCCTCCACTTCACAACAACAAGCAAACATCCACTAACGCACATGTTAACCCGCAACAAGCCAACCCATCGAATTTTACCACATCATATGTTTCCCAACCATCACCAGCCCAAAGCACCCCGCTAACCCAAAATCACCATGTAACGCAACACATACCGATGGCACACGCCGCTATTCCTAACATGCAGCATGTTCCACCGGTATATGTAGCGGAAGCACAACCTTTTACTACCCCTATGCCTCACCAACTTCACTCTGAAGTGTATCAATATCAGGAAGCAGAAAAAGATGTAAGGGCCAAAGCCGACGAGTACATGGCAAAGAGATTCGTGAGTTAAAGGAAGCATTCAAAAGTCTGAAAACCGTTAGGAGTATGGAAGGTTTGGAGTATGAAGATCTATGTGTTCATCCCGATGTTGATTTACCTGCAGGATATAAAGTACCAAAATTTGACATGTTTGACGGAAAAGGAAACCCGCGGGCTCATTTGAGGTCGTACTGTGATAAGTTAGTTGGGGTGGGAAAGGATGAAGCTATCAGGATGAAGCTGTTTATAAGGAGTCTTATAGGGGAAGCCCTTGATTGGTACACAAGTCAAGACCCACAGAAATGGCGCAGTTGGAGTGTCATGGCACAAGAATTCATGGACAGATTCAGATTTAACACCGAGACCAACCCAGATAGATTCTATTTGATGACGTTGGAGAAGAAAACAACAGAATCCTTTAGAGAGTATGCCATGAGATGGAGGGCAGAAGCAGCAAGAGTCCAACCCCCGATGGGAGAGGATGAGATGACAACTACTTTTATTCGATCTCAAACGGATGCAACATATTATGAGAGATTGATAAGTATGATGGGGCAGAAATTCTCGAAAGTTGTTAGGATGGGAGATGTTATAGAGGAAGGTCTCAAATCAGGAAAGATTACAAATTTGGAAGCACTACAAGCAACAAGTAAGGCGATCCAGTCAGGAAATATTGGAGGAGCAAGTAAGAAGAAGGAAAAAGAAGTATCCGCTGTTATGACCGTCCAAGACCGCAGGCCTAACCAAATGTTAACCTACCAAAACCCGTTACCCCAACCTTCATATTATAGCCCATACACCCAAACTCCTCAATCTTACTACCAACCTTCGCCCATTCCCTATCCTGTTTATAATGCCCAACCAACCTATTATCCACCCCGAGCACCCGCATACCAGAATCCACCATATTACCAACCCACATATCCACCTCAACCCCGCTACCAATCACAAAACCGCCCAAATGCACCTAGACCTCGCTCGAGCTTTGAAAGAAAACCAGCCAAAACCTATACACCCCTAGCTGAACCTTTAGCCCAGTTATATGAAAGGTTGAAAGCCGCAGGAGTACTCCAACCTGTCCCAGGAAGAGTTCCCGACCCCCTCCCAGGATGGTATGATGGGACCAAGCGTTGTGCATATCACTCTGGTGTGACTGGACATGACACAGAAAATTGCCTTACTCTCAAAGATAAGATAGAAGAGTTGATCAAAGCAGGAACCATTCAGCTTAAGGGAGCTCCGCCGAATGTGAACAACAACCCTCTTCCAAATCACGATGATGCCGGTATTAACATGATATCTACTGATGAGGATTGGAATTTGGAAGGAACAATTGTACCAATTGAAGATGAGAAAAAGGCTGTGTCATCTGCCTTCATTGCTCCTGTCATCACAGTGCAAGTGCGAGCACCAATTGAGGTGGAAACACTCCCTCTGAAACCCAGGGTCATGGCTCTAGTCGCCCAGACATCCTCATTTGAAACCAAAGCAGCTCCTTGGGACTACCAGTCTGATATAAGGAACAAAGGAAAGGCAAAATTAGTTGTAGAAGTTGCTGTTGCTGCAGGTATGACAAGATCCGGTAGGTGTTATGTTCCTGAAGAAGCATCACGAGGAACTTCAAGTAAGGACAACAACCAGAAGAAGTCCGTGACAGAAGCTGAAGTAGAAGAGTTTTGGAGAAAAATGCAATGTAGCGGATACTCTGTTATAGACCAACTAAAGAAGACGCCAGCTCAAATTTCCCTCATGTCATTATTGATGAGTTCTGATAGCCACAGGAATGCTTTGGTAAAAGTACTCAATGAAGCATATGTACCAGCCGAGACAACCAGTGAACATTTGGAAACTATGGTGGCCCAAATTCTAGAATCACACAAGATTTCTTTTCACGAGGATGAATTGCCGCTTGAAGGTCTAAGTCACAACAAAGCTTTGCATCTCACTGTCAAATGCCGGGACAAGTTTGTTTCAAAGGTTTTGATCGATAATGGTTCTGCTCTCAATATATGTCCCTTCACTACCCTCAAAGCCTTGGGAGTTGACATTGGGAAAGTTCGTGAAAGTCATGTGAATGTTAGAGCTTTCGATGGAGCGCAAAGGAGCGCAATTGGTGAAATTAACTTAGCATTGCAAATTGGGCCTGTGGAGTTTATTATTGAATTTCAAGTGTTAGACATATCTGCTACTTATAATCTACTGTTGGGAAGGCCGTGGATTCACATGGCTGGTGCAGTCCCTTCCACTTTGCACCAGAACGTGAAGTTTGTGTGGAATCACCAGGAAGTTGTGATTCATGGAGAAGCAAGCAATCCCATTTACCCGGGGAATGCGATCCCTGTCATTGAAAGTGTGGAAAGGCTGGATGGAGCCACTTTCCACATTGAAGAAATTGTAACTGCTACTCGAGGTAAAGAGATAAAGTTGCCAAGTGTGCTCGTGATGGTGGCATCAGAAATGTTGAAGAACGGTTTTGAGCCTGGTCAAGGACTTGGAGCAAGGTTGCATGGAATAGTGGAACCAATTCAGCTACCAGGGCATAACAACACCTTTGGCCTAGGGTACGAACCCACTTCGAAAGAATTCTCGGAGGCTCGTCTCAAGAAAAGTGACATTGTCCCGCCACAGCCTATCCCGCAGCTAATCCAGTCATTCCCCAAGACAGTTACTATTCATGAGTTAGGTGAAGATGCTGAAGACGACCTCGTTGAAGGAATCAGGAACCTATTCATTGCCGACTGCAACGTGATTTTGAAGGATTGCACCGAGGCGCCAACTATTTGGGATGCCGCACCTGGAGATGTTTTGAAAAATTGGACTTGTACCCCATCCCCGGTTCGCCGGGAATCTTGGTAGATGAATTATATTAGTACTTTTTAAAACAACACGATTCAAAATTGAGGCCTGAATCGTGTCTATGATTTTATGTTGTTTGCCTCGACCTTTTGGAAGCTTAAATGCAAAATCTGAATATGCCTTTTGTTTTACATCTAAATTTTGCCTTTATTAATTTTCTTTCTTTTATTTTATTTTTCAGCAAACAAATTAATAAAAATGCCGACACCATAAATGTGACATGCAATGAAACAAGTGAACAAAATAACAAGCAAGATCTTGAAGAATATGAAGAAGATGTGCCGCCTGCAGAATTAACTAAAGAACTTGAGCAGTTTGAGAACAAGTCAAAACCAAATTTGGATGAAACAGAGCTTATAAATTTGGGAAATTCACAGTCTATAAAAGAAACGAGAATCAGTGTCCATTTGACACCATCAGAAAAGGAAGAATATGTAGATCTTCTAAGAGAATACGTTGATGTGTTCGCTTGGTCATATGATGACATGCCTGGTTTGAGCACTAATATTGTTTCCCATAAGTTGCCAACGGATCCATCTTGTCCTCCGGTAAAGCAAAAGACAAGAAAATTCAAAACGGACTTAAGTTTGAAGATCAAAGAAGAAGTCTCCAAGCAATTTAAGGCAAATGTCATCCGAGTCACGAAGTACCCCACCTGGTTGGCCAATATAGTACCAGTCCCAAAAAAGGATGGGAAGATCAGAATATGCGTGGATTATCGGGATCTCAACAAGGCTAGTCCAAAGGATGATTTCCCACTCCCAAATATCCACATACTCATTGACAATTGTGCAAAGCACGAGTTGCAGTCATTCGTTGATTGTTTTGCCGGTTACCACCAGATTTTGATGGATGAAGATGACGCTGAGAAGACAGCATTTATCACACCTTGGGGGTGTATTGTTATCGAGTGATGCCTTTTGGACTCAAGAATGCGGGTGCTACATACATGAGAGCTATGACAACTATTTTTCATGACATGATCCATAAAGAGATTGAGGTCTATGTGGACGATGTCATCATCAAATCGCGGAAGAGTTCAGATCACTTGGTAGACCTGAAAAAGTTCTTTGATAGGTTGCGGCGGTACAATCTGAAACTGAATCCCGCAAAGTGTGCATTCGGAGTTCCAACTGGAAAACTATTAGGTTTCATTGTTAGTAGAAGGGGCATAGAGTTGGATCCTTCAAAGATAAAGGCTATCCAAGACCCTCCACCTCCAAAGAATCGGAAGGACGTGATGAGTTTCCTTGGTCGCCTTAACTACATCAGTCGTTTCATAGCCCAATCAACGGTGATTTGTGAGCCAATATTCAAGATGCCGAGGAAAGATGCCACTACCAAATGGACAGAAGAATGTCAACGATCTTTTGATAGAATCAAGGAATATTTATCTAACCCACCTGTGCTGGTACCTCCGGAACCTGGAAGGCCATTGTTGTTATACATGTCCGTATCATATAATGCATTTGGATGTGTTTTGGGGCAACACGATGAAACTGGGAGGAAGGAGCAAGCCATATACTACTTGAGCAAGAAGTTCACACCGTATGAAGCACGGTATACTTTGTTGGAACGCACTTGTTGTGCCTTAACTTGGGTGGCACAAAAGTTAAGGCATTACTTGTCAACATACACCACTTTTCTCATTTCCAGGATGGACCCGCTCAAGTACATCTTTCATAAACCTATGCCTACAGGAAAGCTAGCAAAGTGGCAGATTTTGCTAAGTGAATTTGACATCGTGTATGTTACTCAAAAAGCCATCAAAGGACAAGCTTTAGCTGACCATCTTGCAAAAAATCCCGTGGATGAAGAATACAAGCCACTTAGGACGTACTTCCCAGATGAAGAAGTATTATTTGCGGGAGAAGACATTTCAGAAGCATATTCTGGTTGGAGAATGTTCTTTGACGGAGCAACAAACTTCAAAGGAGTCGGAGTTGGAGCAGTTTTAGTTTCAGAATCTGGACAGCATTACCCAATCTCAGCGAAACTTCGGTTTCCGTGCACCAACAACATGGCAGAATATGAGGCTTGTATACTTGGGCTTAGAATGGCTGTTGATATGAACATCCAAGAGTTGTTGGTTATAGGTGATTCAAACTTGCTGATTCATCAAGTACAAGGCGAATGGAACACAAAGAATACGAAAATCCTACCGTACTTACATTGTGTAAAGGGGTTGTGCAAGAAGTTTATCAAGGTGGACTTCAAGCATGTTCCAAGAGTTCAAAATGAGTTTGCAGATGCTTTGGCAACTTTGTCTTCAATGATTCAACATCCAGATAAAAACTATATAGATCCCATTAAGGTGAATGTGCAAGACCAACCAGCTTATTGTTTCCATGTGGATGAAGAGCCAGACGGAGAACCATGGTATTTTGACATTAAGAGACAACTCAAGACAACAGATTACCCTGAAGGAGCAACCAGTACCCAGAAGAGAACACTTAGGAGATTGGCAAATCACTTTTTCCTAAACGGCGAAATCCTATATAGGAGGACCCCAGATTTAGGACTGTTGAGGTGTGTAGATGCTAGAGAAGCAACCAAACTAATCGAAGAGATACATGCAGGGACATGTGGGCCTCACATGAATGGATTTACTTTGGCAAAGAAAATTTTACGAGCAGGTTACTTTTGGATGACCATGGAAATGGATTGCATTCGTTTTGTACAAAAATGTCATCAGTGCCAGATTCACGGTGATTTGATTCGAGTCCCGCCAAATGAACTCAATGTAACGAGTTCCCATTGGCCGTTTGCAGCTTGGGGCATGGACGTCATTGGCCCTATTGAGCCTGCCGCATCAAATGGGCATAGATTTATCTTGGTAGCTATTGATTATTTTACAAAATGGGTAGAAGCCTCTTCTTACAAGTCAGTTACAAAGAAGGTGGTAGCAGATTTCGTCCGCAACAACATTGTTTGCCGATTTGGAATTCCTGAGTCAATCATTACAGATAATGGAGCCAATCTCAATAGTGACTTGATGCAAGAAATATGTGATAAGTTCAAGATTACTCACCGAAATTCCACTCCCTACCGGCCTCAGATGAACGGAGCCGTTGAAGCGGCCAACAAGAATATTAAGAAGATATTGCGGAAGATGATTGATAACTACAGGCATTGGCATGAGAAGCTACCATTTGCTCTCCTCGGATATCGCACTACAGTTAGGACATCAACTGGGGCAACGCCTTATCTTTTGGTCTATGGAACTGAAGCCGTATTGCCAGCGGAAGTTGAAATACCATCTTTGAGGGTCATCCAGGAAGCTGAGCTGAGCAATGCAGAACGGGTGAAGAATCGATACGAACAACTAATGCTTATTGATGAGAAGAGAATGAATGCAGTTTGCCATGGTCAACTCTATCAAAATAGGATGGCTAGAGCTTTCAACAAGAAAGTGAAACCGCGTCAGTTCAAACCGGGGCAATTGGTTCTGAAGCGCATATTCCCGCACCAAAGTGAGGCTAAAGGAAAGTTTGCACCAAATTGGCAAGGTCCGTATATGGTGCATCGAGTATTGACTGGAGGAGCATTAATTCTAGCAGAAATGGATGGAGAAGTGTGGCCCAAGCCTATAAACGCAGACGCAGTCAAGAGATACTACATCTAGAGGCATATCCGCCTGTTTCTTTTCTATGAAATATTTCTTAATGTAAATGAACTACGTTTGACCTGATTCCCGTTTAAGAGGGGATACGTAGGCAGCCCTATGGGTTCGGTCTCATCATAATAAAATTCAATATTTCCCCCAAAATTGGAAACTGGGGCAGCTTTTGAAGGCGTTGTTATGAGGAGGCATCAACTATCGACAAAGGATGGTCAAGCAAGACGAACGACAGATTCCAGATGAGGACGTTTACTTTGTTTCACGAGCATGTCACAATACAAAATTCGGCAACAACTTTATTTTATAAAAATTATGCATACTTTATTTATTAAAATAGGATTTTTCATCAAAATTTCTTAACTATTCGTTCACCAAGATTCAGTGATGGGTGGAGGTTACAAGTCCAAACAAAGAGGGAAGCGCAAGATCATCAAAGTCCAGAGCATCAAAGTCAACACAAATCAACCTTCCCCCCAAACTCACAATTTTTCTTTGAGTGCGGATTTCAAGATAGAGGAAGCAGAAGAATTAATGACTGACATAAATATCAATGCCCTTCGTCGAGCGGTTTGAATTTCTTTTATAGAAAATTACACCTTCTGAATATTGATTATCCTTAAAATCCAAGTTTGAGATTCTTTCTAATGACAATTTTGGAATTTACAATATGTTTTTAAAAAAAAATACATTGTCACTACTTTTTAGCTACTAATTTTTATAAATGCAAACTACATCGCATATAACTTTAAATATATTGCGCATTGACTTTTAAATGCATCGCACCATTGCTTTCAAATGAATCGCAAATGCACTGCACCATTGCTTTCAAATGCACCGCAAATGCACCGCACCATTGCTTTCAAATGCATCGCACCATTGATTTTAAATGCATCGCACTACTGCTTTAAATGCACTGCACCATTGCTTTTAAATACACTGCAAATGCACTGCACCATTGCTTTCAAACGCACCGCACAAATGCTTTCAAATGCATTGCACCATTATTTTTCGAATGCACCATTGCTTGCAAATTGCATAATATGCTTTCAAATGCACAACACTTTTGCTTTCAAAGGCACTGCAAATGCACCGCATAAATGCTTAAAAAAATTATTATATCATTGCTTGCAAATGCACAATGCAAATGCTTTCAACTGCACCGCACCATTATTTCTAAATACGCCACACAAGGATTTTTATTACCATAAATCATCTGGCTCGGAGAGCCTCATCGGTCATTTGGCTTAAACGCCTCAACTACTTCATCATTTGGCTTAAATGCCTCATTTTCATCAATCATTGGCTTAAATGCCTCATTTTTATCAATCATACATAAGTCATCGCTGAAAGGCACCACTTACATGAATCATTGGCTCGAAGCCTCATTTTATTAGTCATGATCAAATATTTTTAACATACTTGGCTTATTTTATGATAAATTAACGGCTTAGAGGTATTATTTTAATGAAATACGACTTATCATATTTTTATATCTCGTTTACTAACAATTTTACCTAGCTTGTTGAGTTTAACAGGAGATATAGCACATCAAGTCGTGGATCATATCTAAGCAGTGAACTGGGGCAATTGCTGAAGGTGGAGTCAAACTCGTCAGCAAGAGGTCAAAGATATACTCCTATCTACATCCTTCCAAATTCGCGGATATGTTGACAATTCAAACACTTAGGCTTAGTCATATCCATCTTGACACTTATGTCCACACAATTTTATTCAAATTATCCCAGTTTATTTCAAATACCTGATCTCACCATAAATGCGATGTTGGGGCAGTTTCAAAGTCATCACCTACTTAAACTATAAGTGCCATGATTCTCATAAAGCCCGAAATATGCAAATAACTCGAAAATTGGAGTTCGGCCATAACCTTATAGAATACCTTTCTTTTTGGAAATTATTTTGATCCTTCCTTAAGCATACCCGCCCTCAATAGGACATCTAGGCTCATTCGCCTTAATAGAACAACATGTAAGCCTACTTAAAATTGGACGTTCGATCGAAATGATTCCATTCCATAATTTTCCCAAACATCCATATCATCATCATTCTTTCAAGGGTGTACTTGTTGGCAAGGACAAAATTGGCTACTACATCAATTTCTTTGCCCGAAAACTCTTTCATCATTTCCGGTCAAAGAGGGGCAGCTGTTGATACCCAATTTTGTCCTACCTTTCTTCTAATTAATTTTCTGGTGCTCCCTAGTCATTAATAATCTAATGCTCTATTTTAAATATCTGTTACGTTCTATTACTATTATTGTTATAGTTATTGGAGTGATTATTATTATTATTATTATTATTATTATTATTATTATTATTATTATTATTATTATTATTATTATTATTATTATTATTATTATTATCTACTACTATTGTTGCTATAATAATGTCTTAGTACAATTAACATTAATATAAATATAATTATTATTGGGTTGGTTTAATATATAATATCGTATATGATCTAAGTTTTTCTTTTAGTGTTTTTGCTCGCTCGATCCTTTTAAAAGAATTGTTCTCATAAATAATAGCATTCTTTGTTTATTATAAAAATAACAAATTATATTAAATAATGTTTATATATATATATATGCGTGCGCGTGTGTTTATTACAAAAATAATAGATTATATTAAATAAAGTTTATTTATATATGCGCACGCGTGTGTATGTGTGTGATGCACGTAAAATACATATTATATAAAATAACATATAGTACTATATTATACACATTATATACTACTAATATTTTTGGAGTTTCGTCGAGTTTTGAAAGATATGTTTAAGTTTTTGGTTACTATTTTAAAATGGTTATAGTTAAAGGATTATAAAGTATCAAGAATAATTTAAAGTGGATATAAAATCATGCCAATAGGTTTGTGTAATTAATGGACTATTTTCAAGTTTTATACAAGTTAATCATGCCAAAATACTGTATAATCCTCTACCACTTCATGTAATTTTATTATTATTATTTTTTATATATTAATTTTACTGCTAAAATATATATTTGTTTATTTATAAAAATTTTATTGAGTCTAAGTTGTTAAGATATAGGAGCCCAATCAACTAATTTGAAGAAATGGAAGACCATTCCAAGCCCAATCCTCACACCAAAACCAAACCCACTTAGCCTAATCCCTAAAATTTTACGCCCATCCTCTTTTCTGCCAAATTAGTCAAGCACCCTCTTCTTTCCTTCTTTGAGCAAAATTCCAAACTCCTTCATCTCTAAACCAAAATTTATTCCATCATTTTCGTGCAAAAGAACACTTTTCAGACGCTCTCCTCTCTCCCCTCTCCCCTCTTCGTGCATTTTCTGAATATCTACCTCTGTCACGAGATTTGGTCAGAAGAAGAAGCCAAAGAACTTTTTGAATCAGATTTTCTTGAGGTTTGACTCTCAAACGGTTACAAACATTTGAATTTTGAATTTGTTTACTCCAATTTCGAAATCCCGCTCAATTTCTACCCCATAAACCCTAAGTTCCATCTATAAATACTCTCAAAGTTTTCAGCCAGGGAGAAGAAAAAAAAAAGAAAAAAATCATATTTATACTTTAATCTTTTTACTCTATCTCTATCAAGCTTCGATTCGTAATCAAAAAGTAGATCTGAGACCTCAAAGCCTCAGATTCACTGCTCCACAAAAGGTCGGTTCTCTCCAAACTCTTGTCTATTTTTTATTTGTTAATGTGATATGTGTTGTTTCGTTTAATCAGAAATCATAACTTAGTTTTTTTTTTCATTTTTTTATTTTTTTTATTTTGTATAAAAATTATACTCTTTAGGGAAAGAATCTGCCGGTATTCTTACAAGTTCACCGGGTTTTGTTTTGGTTTAAGTGTTGTTGAATATGGTTTAGTTATATTATGTACAAAAGTCTATTCGGAAAAGATGTGCCTTACTGTTCTTGCCTGACAAACTTGTTCGAACCTATAAATATATTTCACATTGAAGAAACATGGATTTAAGATTTTATTTTTATACCCAGGATATTAATTCTAGAACAATCAATTGCTAGGTTTTATTGAAACTGCTTGTGGATAAATGTTGATTTCATATACCTGTAGAGGAGCAAAGCTATTGATTTAAGGGTAGAAATCACACCTTCTAAATTTTAGAATCTTTGACTAAGTTAAGTAGAGTAATTATTTAGGGGTTAGATTTTTATCTTACTTATGTGACTCTTTTTCGTTAGTTAGCACTGATAAGTGTTTTAGATCTAATTATCACTATGTTTAAAGAGAGCACAGTACAGAGAGTATGACTTTAAATTTAATTACTATTTCATCCACCCAAATGTTAAACAAAGAAAAACAAATGCTTGATGTTAAATGCTAATGTATGCTTTCTTTTCTGTTTTGTCTAAAAGTAATAGGAAGTGATTATGACTTAATCAAGTATTAGATATCATGTCTAAGACATATTTAGTAAACTTCACTCTTTAGTTTAAATATGACAATAACATTTACTCGTACAACTTTTCCTTGCTAGTATTTAGTATCTAGGCTTATAGAATATACTTCTTTGTTGTAAACTTAAGTATTTATTTTCATATCTACCCTCATGGCTTTTGAGGTCACTGCCTTGATTAATAATAAGCTTTTGACTAAAAAGATTTAGTTTATAAAATGAGTTTTTGGCATGTAACTAGAAAGAATAGTTTCTTTTCATTTCATTGAAAAGAGTATGTGTAGTAGGAATGGTACTTTCGCTTCATGCATTTTATATGTACAAACTCATTAACGATTTTATATGAGTTACATTTGAATTGTTTCCTTTAGTATGCATTTTGTAGTTTCTTCACTGATTACTTGGTATGCTTGCTTAGTTTCGGTTGTGCGCATCGCTAAATTTCCATCATTCTGTCAAGTTGAATTTTAAGAATTTTCATTGATCTTGTTTTTTTTTCTTTTCTCTGTTTTGCATGGCACATGGGAGCGCTCTTGAGTCTTGCTTTAGGACTCGACGTTGTTGCTAAACCGAGAACCGACGTCTGCATCTTCCTTCACGTCTCTCTCCTTCTGATTGAGTGCATACGAAACTGAAAATTTAAAGAGAGGGGCAAATATTCTGCGATAATCCTCATCCAAATGTCTTTTATGAGTACTACATTTTGCTTAGTTTTTTTAGTTATTTTTTTTACTTTGATGATTGCTCTTTAGCTTGGATTACCTTGGCGTTATTTGATTTTTTTTTGGTTCAGGTGTTTAGAGAAGCTTACAATTAATGTTTATCACTTAAGAAAATTTCACTACGATAAGAAATCAACTACAGACGCAAATTAATTTCAAAATATTTTGGGGCTATCACTGCTCCTAAATCGAGAAGCAATCCTCATCTCATATTATATCTATTTGATCTTTACACTTGGCTAACTAATAACGTGACATTTTTTAAGTATACATACAAAAATCTACTTTTAATATGACGTAGATGTCTTACATTTATGCCTATTTGGACATTTGAGACTAGGAGTTGTTTTAAGTAATTTAATTTCATTATGCACATACAATTGAACTTTTAGATTTCTACATTTTCTGTAATTGCTACTTTGGTTAATTTGGACTTACAAAATACTTTTCTCAAACTTGTTTTCCCTAATTGGACTTTAAGCATAGTTGCTTTTACACTTAGCCTTAATTAATTTAAGTCCGGCCGGTTAACCATTTTAATGGATCTTAAAGGGTGCCTTAAAAACCTTCCCTTTAGATTAATTGAACCCTTACCTAGAATCTATAGGTTAAGTAGACCACTAACAGAGTTATACTTTAAATTACTTTAATCAACAATTAGGTGTCCTAATTCACCATAATTAATTAGGTGGCGACTCTTTAACTTTAATCAAACTCGAAATCGCCTATATGTTGTACCTTATTCTAACCAGTTTAAAATGCACCAATATACATACATCGTGATAGTCAAGTAAAAATTGGAAGGGCTAAAAGCATTATATATAATGGTAATTCTCGTCATATACGGCACATACATAAAACCGTTAGGCAGCTACTCTCTAGGGGATTATCACAATTGACTACTTGAAGTCGAGCGATAATGTGTCAGGTCCGCTTACAAAAGGCCTAAGTTGAGAGGTAGTTGAAAGTTCATTGAGAGGAATCACACTATGGTCGAGGACAAGTCATTGTGACGGTAACTCTACCTAGAAGACTGGAGATCCTAAGATCTAGGTTCAAGAAGATCAAACAAAGTCATTAATGATGGTTCAATATTGTCAACTAGTTGGTCAATTCTCGTGATTAGACAATGTTCAGTACTATGGATTAGGCATTAAGGCTTTTTAATTATTTCTAAATTTGATACGGATTATATCAAAGTGTATCTACGGGATGCCATTTATAGAAATCACCTATGTAAGGGTGAAGTGTTAGCCACTTCAAGAAAATATTTGCAATGCCAATTCTTTACGCATGTATAAAATCAGGCAATGTTCATGGTCGAAACGGACACAACAACAAGAACCAAAGAATGTTAAGGGTTGATTTGTGACTTATGGTTTCTTAGGTATACACCAAAGTTCGGCGGTTCAAAGATATTAAATCTACCGATTGATCGAGTATATCCGACATAAGTTCACTATGAAAAGTTTAATGGAAAACTCAGTTATCGAGATGCGATTAATCCTTGCTTGTAAATCACATAGTTTTGCTTTCATATTTTTATGATATAGTCATTCCCCATTCATGTCGGGGATAGTTGGGTTTTAAACTTGTTAGAGCTTAAAAGTGGAGTGAATGAGAAATGGAGGAAAAAATAAAAATTTTGAATTTTTCTCCTGGACAAAGGAATATTGTCCCATATTGGAGGAGGAAAAGAGTTTTGATGGGTATATATATAATTGCACTTCTTCTAGATCTTAAATAGTTGAGCAAAAGGCAAGCCTCGTGCCATCGTCATCTCTCGGCTTCGACTTAGGTCAAATGATTTGATTGATAAATTTTTGGACCAAATTTATTTATTGATATTAAAATAAAATTTTAAATCCAAATTAGATTGTTTCTGTAATGGTAATTTAATTCCTCTGTTTTAATTCGTTATAATTTGAATTTGGTGATTTGCGTAAATGGCCGTTTTATAAAATAGCAATTTAGAGTTACAGCCTTACATGAAGAGTTGCAACTCTTTAGTGTTACCCTTTTTCCTTGCAACTCTTCAGTAATCTCCTTTTTTCTTCTGCATTTTTTTAACAGAAAGAAGGCAGTAAGTGCGATTTGCTACTGATCTTTGAGTTAGTTGTTCATTGGGGGTTGAAGTACCTCTACATCAGTAAAGGTTATGCATTCTATCCTGTGAGGAAAAAATCCTAAACCTCGGGTAATGGGAGGGGATTATGTTCATTAAGAAAATATTGTGAATTCAGTAGGCTCCATTTAATTCTGATATTCTACCTTTCTGAATTTACATTGTTTCTATTTTTTTATATTTTTGAATACTAATTACCCTATTATTCAATATCAATAATCTAATAGCATTTGATAATTCGGACTATCGATTATACCTAATATATGCCCAGCCCTAATACTAAGGTTAAGGGGTGTGGATGATCAGGATCTTGGGATGAACAAATTTGGATTGCAATAAGCATGAGCTACATTTTACATAGTAACACAGAGAGTGAAAATCAGAAACATGAAGGAGAATGCGTGTGTATTCATAAAAATTTAGGTTTCACGTCTCTTTCATGCCAACTATCTATTACAGCGGTGATGCTTGCTCTCATTTAATTTGCTCAAAGTTGGGCCAAAATTGCCCACTGAGTCCGTGCCCTATCCTCTCTTTTTGCATGTACTTTGCTTCATAGAGATCTGAACAATGCACATGCGTCGCTCTTTAACAAATATTACCAATGCTTCATGTCACCTACTTCTTTTTTTTCGTCATTTAGGTCTCTCTCACAATAAAAGCTTTTTTTGGCTTATTCCAAATACATATCCCATATATTCTTACCTTTAACTTTAAGAATTGTGCAACGTTAATTAGGATGTTCGGTGCACAAAGTATTCCGTATTCACGCAGGGTTCAGGAAAGGACAACATTGTAAAGGGATGTAGCAACCTATCTTGATAAAAGCATCGATGGTTGATTCAACGGCTTGAACCCATGGCCTATAACTCACACAAAGACAAACTCGTTTTGGCTGACTGAAATACGTAAATTGAGCATTGTTAAGTTTTCAATGGTGGCGCTTTCTTTGTAGTTGAGAAGGTGGAGTTGTTAATGCATGCACATCTTTTAGCCAGAATGGTTTGGTACTGCTTCTATAGCCTTGTCGTTGTTGAGGACCATGCCTAGAGAAGAACTTACTAGGCCGGTTTCGGCCATTGGCTAATGCTGCAAATGAAGAATTTAATTTCAATTCCAGAAGTCAACTAGCTAGTAATTAATTAAATTGTACAATTGTTGTTGCTCATTTACTTTGGAATTACGGGATGGTATCCCGGGAGCTCCCCTGCATGTTTACTTTGGAACTACGGGACGATATCTGGGAGCTCCCATGTATGTTTACTTTGGAACAATGGAATTGCATTCCGGAAGATCTCCCTGGACATTTATAAATTGGACTATGGGATTGCACCGGGGAGATCCACTAGATATGATATTTATATTTGGGGACTACAGGACGGTATCCTGGGAGATCCCCAGTTATTTTTTTGGAGCTGAGCTGTATTCTCTTACTGTGTATTACTTGCCTCTATAATAGAAGTTATTGTCCTTCATACCATGTGTTACTTATTTACACTATTTATTTCATACTATTAAACCTTATTTCTTATTTTACTTCAGTAGGGCCTTGCATTCATCGTCACTACCCAATAGAGGTTAGGCTTGGCATTTACTGAGTACCGTTGTGGTATACTCATGCCCTTCCTGCACATGTTTTCATGTGCAGATCCAGGTACTTCGACTCAGTCCTACTACCCCTAAGGCAAGGCGATTGCTATAGCAACTTCAAGGTATATCTGCCGCGTCCGCAGACTGAGGAGTCTCTTTCTATTCCTGATGTTTGGTATTAGCCCTTATGTATTTCAATTCTTATTAGACATTCTGGAATTAGATCTATGTAGTACTTCTTAGCTTGTGATTCATGGGTTTTTGTGTCTTGGAATCAAGCTAGGCCAGCCAGACCAACAATTTAATTATAACACAATACCAGCCCCCAAATGGACAACCCAAGAAGAATATATGAGTTTAAGAACTCCAATAATAATAATACCGAACAAAAGTACTGACACTCCCAAAGATCCGAGTCACAAGTCTAGAGCCTCTAACAAAACCCAACAGAAATAGAGAGTACGATATAGAAGTACTCAAGTCCGAATACAAAATATACAATAACAACCGGAATGAGAGGAGTAAGCTAGGCTCGCGAACGTAGGCAGCCTACCTCAAGAACTCGACGTGACAATGTAAACGCCGGAGATGTCCGTCTACCGCTCCCCGTGTACTCGAGTCCGCACACAAAAGGCAGTGGAGTAGGCGAGTACTAAGTACTCGACGAGTAACAAATATATATATGTAGCCGACAAGAAGAAATCCACAAAATACCACAATATGAAGCTACACTACAATCCGAATCTCCTACGAACTAGCAACAACAATACCATACAACTACCACAGAGTAATTCAACAAATACAGGATGCAATGCAATGCACATAACCGCTACGCGTGTAGCCCGATCCAATTTAACGTCGACGGCGCTCACCTGGGGTGTACAGACTTCGGAGGGCTCCTACAACCCAAGCGCAACATCAACACGCGTGCGTCCCGATCCTCATATCAACCATCGCGGCGTGCAGCCCGATCCCATACTCACCCACAATAAGCAATTAAGTCACAAAACAATTCATTTTCCTTAATTCCAGCTTCTCAATTCATAATTTATGAAAAATACTTTAACTTTATTAAATTTGTAAAAGCCTGTGACTTAGCATTTCAAAAGTGTGATTTCAATTTCCAGGACTGAGATTAGTGATTTAAGCAATTTTAGCTATCACATAAATATTGTCCTCTAAGGACGCTACGGATCGGCACAAGGCCCCAAACAAGGCTTACAGCCCACAAATATAGCAAATACAGTGTATTTCCAACACTAATCACATATTATTCATTCCCGGGATGGACCAAGTCTCAATCCCCAATCACAATCAATCCCGCACCTGCCACGGTGTGCGAGCCACGCCCTATTAGCGTCACAATGTGCTAAGCTGGGGTTTCGAACCCTCAGGCTACAATATACACAAACTACTCACCTCTAGCCGGTCGTAGACTCGTCCGCGATGCCTTTTCCTTTGAATTTCGTTGCCTCGTGTGTAGAATCTAGTCAAATAACAATAATTATATCAATTACGGGTCAAAGAATCATAACCCACTTCAATTTATATGAAATTCGCATAATTACACTAAGTTGGTAAAACCCGACCCCGGGCCCCACTGCTCGGAAAATTCCGAAATTAGTACCAACGCGATCCTTATCTCGCCACGAGTCCGTGCATATAAAATTTATCGAAATCGGAGTTCAAATGGCCTCCCAAATCCAAAAATCCCGTTTTCAATATTTAGGCCACATTTCTTCAAGATTTCAACCCAATTTCATGAAGATTGATGTTAATACTACCATAAAATGATGTTTTTGAGTCAAGAATCTTACCTCCGACGAATACCCGATGACTTCTCAGTGATTTCCTCGAGTTTTCTTCTCTCTAGGGCTCAAATGTGTGTTTTGGGTTAATGAACCCGTAACTCTCTGTTTCTGGATTAAATTCACTGCCAGAACTTTTTCTTCTACGCGATCGCGACTTGCTTCACGCGATCGCGATGTTCAAAATCTCGGCCTCACGCGATCGCGACATCCCTCACGCGATCGCGATGCACAATCACCCTGCTTCACGCGATCGCGTCCTTCATCCCTGCGATCGCGTAGTACATATTTGCCCGGACCCATTTCTCTTCTACGCGATCGCGTAGATTAACCTGCGATCGCGATGTGCCCCCGTTTAACTCTACGCGATCGCGACTGCTTCCCCTGCGATCGCGATGCTCTAGCCTCCACCTCTACGCGATCGCATCCCCCTCCCCGCGATCGCGGAGAGCAAATGTCTGCTGCGTTTATGACAGCAGCCAGCTTTTCTCTTTTCTTCCAAAAATGGTCCGTTTGGACCCCCGGATTCATCCCGAGACCCCCGGACCCCAACGAAAACCACCAACATACTCCAAAACATGATACGAACTTGTTCCAACCATAAAAACACCATACTAAACATCAAAATCTCCATTTACTCACGGATTCAAGCCTAAGTTTCTTCAAAACTTTCAAAACTAACATTCAATCCAAAACCCGATCAAACGATGTCCGAATGACCTGAAAATTTGCAAACATATCCAAAATCACATAACGAAGCTACAGAAATTGTCGGAATTCCATTCCGACCCCCGGATCAAAATATCACCTACCATCCGGTTTTCGCCAAAATTCAACATTCGCCAATTCAAGCTTAAAACTACACCGGACCTCCGAATTCAATTCCGATTGTTCTCCTAAGTCATAAATGATCCCCCGGAACTAGTCGAATCATCATAATCCGGTTCCGAGCACTCTAACTCAATAGTCAACTCTTGGTTGACTTTTCATATTCAAGCTTTCTTCAAACATGCTATTTGTTTCATTTTCAATCCAAATCACTCCTAACTCACCCGATATACTCTAATACCGTTTTAAAAGCATAATATATGTAAATGCAAGGTAACGGGGTGGAAATTCCTGTAACGACGGCCGGGTCGTTACATTCTCCCCAACTTAAACAAACGCTCGTCCGCGAGCCGGTTAAGAAACATACCTGGAGTATCAAACAAGTGTGGATATCTGCTTCGCATCTCCTGCTCGATCTCCCAAGTTGCTTCCTCCACGGGACGACCTCTCCACTGCACTTTCACTGAAGTTATGTCCTTGGATCTCAGCTTACGAACCTGTCGACCCAAAATGGCTACTGGTTCCACATCATAAGTCAAATCCTCATCTAGCTGTATCGTGCTGAAGTCCAACACATGAGACGGGTCTCCGACATACTTCCGGAGCATAGATACATGGAACACCGGTGAACTCCCGACAAACTGGGTGGCAAAGCAAGCATATAAGCCACCTCCCCAACTTTCCTAAGCACCTCAAAAGGTCCAATAAACCTTGGGCTCAACTTTCCTTTCTTTCCAAACCTCATAACACCCTTCATAGGCGAAACTTTCAACAACACCTTCTCACCTACTGAATAAGACACATCTCGGACCTTCCGGTCTGCATAACTCTTCTGACGCGACTGAGCTGTGCGAAGTCTCTCCCGAATCACCTTCACCTTATCTAAGGCATCTTGGACTAACTCTGTCCCTAACAACCTAGCCTCGCCGGGCTCGAACCAACCAACTGGAGATCTACACCGCCTCCCATATAAAGCTTCATACGGTGCCATCTGAATGCTGGACCGATAGCTATTATTGTAAGCAAACTCCGCCAAAGGCAAATAATCAGCCCATGAACCACCAAAATCAATGACACAAGCACGCAACATGTCCTCCAATATCTGAATAGTACGCTCGGACTGCCCATCCGTCTGTGGATGAAATGCTGTGCTCAACTCTACCTGTGAACCCAACTCTCGCTGAAATGTCCTCCAGAACTGAGATGTGAACTGGGTACCTCTGTCCGATATAATGGAAATAGGAACTCCATGCAATCTCACTATCTCACGGATGAATATCTCTGCCAACCGCTCTGAGGTATAGGTAGTACACACTGGGATGAAGTGAGCTGACTTAGTCAACCTATCCACCACCACCCAAACTGAATCAAACTTCCTCGCTGTCCGAGGGAGTCCACTAACAAAGTCCATAGTTATTCTTTCCCACTTCCACTCCGGAATATCAATACGTCGGAATACACCACCAGGTCTCCGATGCTCATACTTGACCTGCTGACAGTTTAGACACCGAGCCACATGGCTCACAATATCTTTCTTCATCTTTCTCCACCAGTAATGCTGCTTCAAATCCTGATACATATTCGCGGCTCCTGGATGAATAGAATACCGCGAACTGTGGGCCTCTTCCAATATCAACTCACGAAGGCCATCAACATTGGGCACACATATCCGGCCCCGCATCCGCAATACACCCTCACTATCAATAGTGACATCTCTAGCATCATCATGCTGAACTCTGTCCTTAAGGACAAGTAAGTGTGGATCATCATACCGGCGCTCTCGAATACGATCATATAAAGAAGAACGAGCTACTACACAAGCCATCACCCGACCGGGCTCAGAAATATCCAGCCTTACCATCTGATTAGCTAACGCCTGAACATCAACTGCTAGGGGTCTCTCCCCAACTGGAATATACGCCAAACTGCCCATACTAATAGCCTTCCGGCTCAATGCATCAGCCACTACATTGGCTTTCCCGGGATGGTACAAGATAGTAATATCATAGTCTTTAAGCAATTCAAGCCATCTCCGCTGCCTCAAATTTAGATCTTTTTGCTTAAACAAATGCTGAAGGCTGCGGTGGTCTGTATATACATCACAAGATACACCATATAGATAATGCCTCCAAATCTTCAAGGTATGAACAATAGCAGCTAACTCCAAATCATGAACAGGGTAGTTCTTCTCGTGGGGTTTTAGCTGACGAGAAGCATATGCAATAACTCTACCCTCCTGCATCAACACACAACCGAGTCCAACTCTGGAAGCATCACAATACACCGTATATGACCCTGAGGCCGATGGTAACACAAGTACTGGAGCCGTGGTCAAAGCCTCCTTGAGCTTCTGAAAGCTCTCTTCACATTCATCAGACCACACAAATGGAGCATTCTTCTGTGTCAGCTTAGTCAACGGTGAAGCAATAGATGAGAAATCCTGAACAAACCGGCGATAATAGCCTGCCAAGCCGAGAAAACTCCGAATCTCTCTAGCTGAGGAAGGTCTGGGCCAATTCTGCACTGCCTCGACCTTCTGTGGATCAACCCGAATACCGTCACTGGATACTACATGTCCCAGAAAACCCACAGTATCAAGCCAGAACTCACACTTAGTGAATTTTGCATAAAGCTTCTCTTCTCTCAACCTCTGCAATGCCACCCTCAAGTGATGTGCATGCTTCTCCTGGCTGCATGAATACACCAAAATATCAGCAATAAACACAATCACAAAAGAATCAAGGTACGGCCGAAATACACTATTCATCAAGTGCATGAATGCTGCTGGGGCATTAGTTAGCCCGAAAGACATCACCATGAACTCGTAGTGCCCATACCGCATCCTGAACGCTGTCTTCATAATATCTGAGTCCCTTATCTTCAACTGATGATAGCCCGATCGAAGATCAATCTTAGAAAATACACTAGCTCCCTGGAGCTGATCAAATAGGTCCTCAATACGAGGCAATGGGTATTTATTCTTCACTGTTACCTTGTTCAGCTGCCTGTAATCAATGCACATTCTCATTGTGCCATCTTTCTTCTTCACGAACAACACCGGTGCACCCCAAGGTGACACACTCGGACGAATGAAACCCTTATCTAAGCGTTCCTGAAGCTGTTCTTTCAATTCTTTTAACTCTGCTGGTGCCATGCGATAGGGAGGAATAGAAATGGGCTGAGTGCCCGGCACCAAGTCAATACCAAAATCAATATCTCTATCAGACGGCATGCCTGGCAGGTCTGCTGGAAATACATCCGGAAACTCCCTCACAATGGGGACCGAATCAAGACTGGGTGTCTCGGCCTCAACATTTCTAACGAAGGCCAAATAAGATAAACAACCCTTGCCAATCATTCGTTGGGCCTTTATATAAGAAATCACCCTGTCGGACACATAATCAGTCAAGCCACGCCACTCGATCCTCGGACTACCTGGAATAGCTAGTGTGACTGTCTTGGCATGACAATCCAGAATCGCATGGTAAGGAGATAGCCAATCCATGCCTAGAATAACATCGAAATCTACCATGCCCAGTAGTAATAAATCAACTCGGGTCTCCAGACCCCCAATAGTAATAAGACAGGATCGATATACCTGATCCACAACAACAGTATCCCCCACTGGGGTAGACACATGTACGGGCAAAGCAAGAATACCACGGGTCATACCCAAATGATGTGCAAAATAAGTAGAGACATAAGAATAGGTGGATCCTGGATCAAATAAGACAGAAGCATCCCTGTGGCAGACTGAGATAATACCTGAAATAACCGCATCTGAAGCACTAGCATCCTTCCTATCCGGAAGAGCATAGAAACGAGCCTGGCCTCCACCAGTACGATCCTCGCCCCCTGGGGCGACCTCTGGATACCTGGCCACCAGTCCTAGCTGACTGTGCTGGCGCTGAAGAAACAGGAGTAGAAGACGAAGGTTGATCCCTCCGCTGAGACCGCTTACGAAGCCACTGAGGACACTCTCTCCCGATATGGCCCAAATCACCGCACTCAAAACAACGGCCTGAAGATGGAAGAAGGGGCTGCTGAGGACCCCTCGCTACCGATGAATCCTGTGCTGAGGAAGCAGGAGCAGAGCTCTGAGCTGGAAGAGCACTCAGTGCAGGCTGACTCTGCTGACGGCTCTGCTGATCCTGATAACCCTGCTGGCCCTGACGACCACGATCTGATGAAACCCCACTGGACTCTGCACGTCCAGACTAATGAGACCTGAAAGAACGACCCCTACTATACTAGGGTTGGCCCCTAGACAGAGCACCACTGAAGCTGCCAGAACCACGAGGCCTCTTAGCCTCTCTCTCCTCTCGCTCTCTCCGGCGATCTGTCTCAATGTGACGGGCAGCATCAACCACCTCCTCAAAGGTAACCGTCGAAACTCTCTCCCTGGTCATCAATATGCGGACGGGATAAATAAGACCATCAATAAATCTCCGAATCCTCTCCCTCGTCCGTAGGAACCATCCACATGGCACGACGGGCCACCGTGTGAATCTCATCTCGCATCGATTAACCGTCATCTCTCCTCGCTTCAACCACTCGAACCGACGTCGCAGCCCCTCTCTCCGAGACCGAGGCACGTACTTCTCCAAAAATACCGCGGAGAATTGCTGCCAAGGGCACTGCCCCAGCCGGCCTACGCCTCTCAAAATCCTCCCACCACCGAAATGCCGCACCCGTGAACCGAAAAGTGCGAATGAAACACCGCCGGACTCTAGAATACCCGCGCGCGAAGCATGCGCCTGACACCTGTGAAGAAAACCCCGGGCATCCTCGCCCTCGGCGCCACCAATGTCGGAGGCCGTAGCCTCTCAAATCCCTCCAAACGACGTCGCTCATCGTCGGGCATAACCGGAACCACATATGCAGTGAGCCGGTGCAACGGCGCAACCGGCCGAACCGGCTCGGCGTGCGAGCCACGGGGTCCGATTCCCTCCCCCTGCCCCGTGAAGAAGATACCGCAGCAGTAGCAGAACTACCTGTGCCAAGCTCGTGCACACCGATAATATCCGAGCCAAGGTCTCCCGAAGACCCGCATCACAACAGGCACCGCCGGTGCCTCGAACCTCGAGCCGCCGAGCGTCCGCCGCCGGAACTCGGTCCCGAGTCCGTCGGCCACCGCGGGTCGCCAGGTGCCGGCGCCGCCGCCTCTACCTCTACCACGACCACGGCCTCTCGGGTGCCAACGGTGGTCGTCCGCCACGTCCGTTAGCTCGTGTTCTCGCCATCCGCGAGAGAATAGAATATGGAAAGATTTAATTTCACGATAACACAAATCGCACGATATGAATTCAAGAAAATGAGGTTTTTCCTAAAGTTTCTGTAGCCCTCCGAGGATAGATACGGACGTCTACGTACCGATCCGCGAAAGCCTACTAAACCGGCTCACGACTCGCGAGTCCTAATAACCTAGGGCTCTGATACCAACTTGTCACGACCCAAATCCGGTCGTGATGGCGCCCAACAATCAAGCTAGGCCAGCCAGACCAACAATTTAATTATAACACAATACCAGCCCCCAAATGGACAACCCAAGAAGAATATATGAGTTTAAGAACTCCAATAATAATAATACTGAACAAAGTACTGACACTCCCAAAGATCCAGAGTCACAAGTCTAGAGCCTCTAACAAAACCCAACAGGAAATAGAGAGTACGATATAGAAGTACTCAAGTCTGAATACAAAATATAAAATAACAACTGGAAATGAGAGGAGAAGCTAGGTTCTGCGAACGTAGGCAGCTACCTTAGCAACCCGATATGACACTGCGAACGCTGGAGATGCCTGTCTACTGCTCCTGTGTACCTGAGTCTGCACACAAAAGGTGCAGGGAGTAGGGGTGAGTACTAAGTACTCAGTGAGTAACAAATATATATAAGTAGCTGACAGTAAGAAATTCACAGATTACCACAATATAAAGCTACACTACAGTCCGAATCTCCTACGAACTAGCAGCAATAATACAATACAGCTACCACAGAGTAATTCAACAAATACAAATGCAATGCAATGCACATAACCGCTACTGCGTGTAGCCCGATCCAATTTAACGTCGACGGCGCTCACTGGGGGTGTGTACAGACTCCGGAGGGGCTCCTACAGCCCAAGCGCAATACTGCTGCGGCGTGCAGCCCGATCCTCACATCAACCACTGCGGCGTGCAGCCCGATCCCATACTCAATCCACAATAAGCAATTAAGTCACAAAACAATTCATTTTCCTTATTTCCAGTTCTCAATTCATAATTTATGAAAAATACTTTAACTTTATTAAATTTGTAAAAGCCTGTGACTTAGCATTTCAAAAGTGTGATTTCAATTTCCAGGACTGAGATCAGTGATTTAAGCAATTATAGCTATCACATAAATATTGTCCTCTAAGGACGCTACAGATCGGCACAAGGCCCCAAACAAGGCTTACAACCCACAAATATAGCAAATACAATGTATTTCCAACACTAACAACATATTATTCATTTCCGGGATGGACCAAGTCTCAATCCCCAATCACAATCAATCCCGCACCTGCCACGGTGTGCGAGCCACGCCCTATTAGCGTCACAATGTGCTAAGCCGGGGTTTTCGAACCCTCAGGCTACAATATACACAAACTACTCACCTCTAGCCGGTCGTAGACTCGTCCGCGATGCCTTTTCCTTTGAATTTCGTTGCCTCGTGTGTAGAATCTAGTCAAATAACAATAATTATATCAATTACGGGTCAAAGAATCATAACCCACTTCAATTTATATGAAATTAGCACAATTACACTAAGTTGGTAAAACCCGACCCCCGGCCCCACTGCTCGGAAAATTCCGAAATTAGTACCAACGCGATCCTTATCTCGCCACGAGTCCGTGCATATAAAATTTATCGAAATCGGAGTTCAAATGGCCTCCCAAATCCAAAAATCCCGTTTTCAATATTTAGGCCACATTTCTTCAAGATTTCAACCCAATTTCATGAAGATTGATGTTAATACTACCATAAAATGATGTTTTTGAGTCAAGAATCTTACCTCCGACGAATACCCGATGACTTCTCGGTGATTTCCTCGAGTTTTCTTCTCTCTAGGGCTCAAATGTGTGTTTTGGGTTAATGAACCCGTAACTCTCTGTTCTGTGATTAAATTCACTGCCAGAACTATTTCTTCTACGCGATCGCGACTTGCTTCACGCGATCGCGATGTTCAAAATCTCGGCCTCACGCGATCGCGACATCCCTCACGCGATCGCGATGCACAATCACCCTGCTTCACGCGATCGCGTCCTTCTTCCTGCGATCGCGTAGCACATTTTTCCCCGGACCCATTTCTCTTCTACGCGATCGCGTAGATGATCACGCGATCGCGATTGACACCCGGTTAATTCTACGCGATCGCGACTGGTTTCCCTGCGATCGCGATGCCCTAGCCCCCAGCTCTACGCGATCGCGTCCCCCTCCCCGCGATCGCGGAGAGCAAAAGTCTGTTGCGTTTATGACAGCAACCAGCCTTTCTCTTTTCTTCCAAAAATGGTCCGTTTGGACCCCCGGATTCATCCCGAGACCCCCGGGACCCCAACGAAAACCACCAACATACTCCAAAACATGATACGAACTTGTTCCAACCATAAAAACACCATACTAAACATCAAAATCTCCATTTACTCACGGATTCAAGCCTAAGTTTCTTCAAAACTTTCAAAACTAACATTCAATCCAAAACCCGATCAAACGATGTCCGAATGACCTGAAAATTTGCAAACATATTCAAAATCACATAACGAAGCTACAGAAATTGTCGGAATTCCATTCCGACCCCCGGATCAAAATATCACCTACCATCCCGTTTTCGCCAAAATTCAACATTCGCCAATTCAAGCTTAAAACTACACCGGACCTCCGAATTCAATTCCGATTGTTCTCCTAAGTCATAAATGATCCCCCGGAACTAGTCGAATCATCAGAATCCGATTCCGAGCACTCTAACTCAATAGTCAACTCTTGGTTGACTTTTCACATTCAAGCTTTCTTCAAACATGCTATTTGTTTCATTTTCAATCCAAATCACTCCTAACTCACCCGATATACTCTAATACTGTTTTAAAAGCATAATATATGTAAATGCAAGGTAACGGGGTGGTAATTCCCGTAACGACGGGCCGGGTCGTTACACTTACCTAGCTATCACTAGGGTTTTTGTGTCTTGGATTTATATATTGGTTTTGAGAATATAATATGGTATATGCCAAGCGGTAAATTTAACCACTTCTTATTTTCCTTATTTCTGTTTCAAGTTGTTTACTTCCGCAAATTTTTGGTTTCTTTTCCGCAATTGAGGCTTACCTAGTCGTAGAGACTAGGTGTCATCACGATGGTTCACAGAGGGTGAACCGGGGTCGTGACATAATACTTTCAGGGCTATAAATAAAGGACGGATATTGCAAGCATAGGAACGAAGTAGAATCAATTAGAGCATTTTAGGTAACAACTTAAAGAGAGTAATCGGGACGTAGCATGACATGATAGTCTATGCCCGCTGAATAATATGAGTACTCGAGAGAGTTACGAAGTATTATTTATGTTGCATGGGGTGATCCTTTAGGCTAAAAAGTTTAGGACGCCCCATCCCTATTAAATAATTCTCTCGCTTCTTTATAAGACTAATTCATAAGTTATGTTCAGCTGGGACCTACCGTTGTGGACCTTGAGAGGTGCCTAACACCTTTCACTCCATGTAATTTCGAGCCCTTACCCAATCTCTGATGATGTAAACCGGTACAACATGAGTTCTACTCTAGGTGCCCTAATGCACCTTAATCCGTTAGGTGGCGAATCTAACTAATTCCTTTTTTCGCTACTCTCTCAAAGGAGTCATCAAATGTCAAAACCCGATTTTGCGAGAAAAATGGGGTACGACAAAGAGAATGTGGTAGCAATATGTAATAAGTTTGAAAGAAGGCAAAATTATTATCGTGATGGTATCAATCGATGAAGACATGACAATAGACGAAATTATAATCGTCATCATTGTGATAATGACAATAATAAGGATTACCAAAATAATCCTACACTCAGTGAAAGTAATATTTTTTATCGATTTGACATGAGATTGTAAAGTAGCTGATTATGATCCATTCATGATGTGAATGTGAAGCATGTGATTTATGAAAACATATTCATTCTTGGAAGAATATGAACGTCCTAATAGTAGTGAATATACCGCACTCATCTCTAGAAGGAGGTTTGAGATTAAATAAGAAAATTATTTATTATGGCATGAATGATCATCGATCACGTACTTGTTATGATTATACCAAAATATTATGGCAATATAATTATTACAGGGCAAAAGTAATAGAAGCAACATATCTTGCCTATAATGATTTTGACCATAATGGTATAACTTTCTCCCTCAAAGATATATTCACCATATGGATGTTGATGAATATGTGGTAGTACAAAATTAATTGAAAGCTCTAAAAAGCCAATTATACTAGTTTGGATAAATAAAATTGATAATTAATAAGGTAATATAATTCTTAAATATTCGCAAAAATGGTTGGTTATATAGAGAATATAAATAAAGAAAAGAAATAATATCTTATTTTACTATAACTTATAGCGATGTAATATGTATCTGGAAAGTTAATCGTTTTAGGGTGGTGGAACTGTTCAGTGATAAGAAATAAGATCCAAGAACAAGTTCCAGATCTGCTAATGGAAACTGCAGTAAAAAGCAAATGTGGTGTTGTCTTATACCATGTTTGGAGGCTAAAGGGGTGCATGTAGCCTACATTGTAGTGATCAAAGACATGTATGATGGAGCTAAGACCCGAGTGAGGATAGTGGGAGATCAGAACACTTCCCGGTTGTGCTGAGGTTGCACTAGGAATCCGCCCTTAGCCCGTTTTTATTTTTCTTGGCGATGGACGCATTGACAAGACACATTCAAGGGGAGGTGCCTTGGTGTATGTTATTTGCAAATGACATAGTTCTGATTGACGAGATGCGAGATGGTGTTAACGAGAGGCTGGAGGTTGTAGACCGACTCTCGGGTCTCGAGGTTTCAAGTTGAGCAGGACCAAAATAGAATATTTGGAGTGTAAGTTGAATGACGTTACTCGAAAAGCAGACATAGATGTGAGGTTTGATACATAAGTTATCCCCAAGAGAAAAGTTTCAAGTACCTTGGTTCTATAATACAAGGAAATAGGAGATTGATGAGGATGTCACATATTGCATCGGAGCAGGATGGATGAAATGGATGCTTACTTTCAGTATCTTGTGTGATAAGAATGTGCCGGTAAAACTTAAAGGTAAGTCCTACAAAGTGGTGGTTAGACTGACTATGCTGTATGGAGGAGAGCGTCGACCAG